>JAJGOT010000987.1:0-117321 GCA_022457155.1 Cladopsammia gracilis | reverse complement strand
TCTACAAGAACTACCGAACTACCGAACTACAGAACTACAAGAACTACAGAACTACAAGAACAACCGAACTACAGATCTACAAGAACTACAGAACTACAAGAACTACTGATCTACAAGAACTACCGAACTACAAGAACTACCGAACTACAGAACTACAAGAACTACATAACTACAGAACTACAAGAACTACAAGAACTACCGAACTACCGAACTACAGATCTACAAGAACTACAGAACTACAAGAACTACTGATCTACAAGAACTACCGAACTACAAGAACTACCGAACTACAGAACTACAAGAACTACATAACTACAGAACTACAAGAACTACAAGAACTACCGAACTACCGAACTACAGATCTACAAGAACTACAGAACTACAAGAACTACTGATCTACAAGAACTACCGAACTACAATAACTGCAATAACTACCGAACTACAATAACTACATAACTACAGAACTGCAAGAACTACAAGAACTACATAACTAAAGAACTACAGGAACTACAGAATACTACTGAACTACAGAACTACAAGAACTACAATAACTACAGAACTACCATAACTACAGAACTACAAGAACTACCGAACTACCGAACTACCAAACTACAGAACTACAGAACTATACCAGAACTACAAGAACTACAAGAACTACAGAACTACATGAACTACCGAACTACATAACTACCAGAACTACAGAACTACCAGAACTACCAGAACTACCAGAACTACAAGAACTACAGAACTACAGGAACTACAGAACTACAAGAACTACGGAACTACAAGAATACAGAACTACAAGAACTACAGAACTACAAGAACTACAGAACTACAAGAACTGCCGAACTACAGAACTACCAAAACTACAAGAACTACAAGAACTACAGAACTACAAGAACTACGAGAACTACAAGAACTACAGAACTACAATTACTACAAGAACTACAGAACTACAAGAACTACAAGAACTACAGAACTACAAGAACTACCGAACTACAGAACTACCAGAACTTCCAGAACTACAAGAACTACAGAAGTACAAGAACTATGAGAACTACAAGAACTACAAGAACTTCAAGAACTACAGAACTACCATAACTACAGAACTACAATAACTAAATAACTACCAGAACTACGATTACTACAAGAACTACATAAACTACAAGAACTACATGAATTACAGAACTACAAGAACTACAAGAACTACATAACTACCAGAACTACGATAACCTCCAGAACTACATGAACTACAGGAACTACAGAACTACAAGAACTACAAGAACTACATGAACTACATGAACTACAAGAACTACAGAACTACCATAACTACAGAAGTACCATAACTACAGATTTACCATAACTACAAGAACGACATAACTACGATAACTACCATAACTACAAGAACTACAGGAACTGCAGAACTACAAGAGCCACAGAACTACAGAACTACAAGAACTACCAGAACTGCAGAAACTACAAGAACTAAGAGGACAACGGGATCCACCAGAACGGATAGCTTAGAAAGTTTAGTATGTGATTCCTATAGACTTAAACATTGGAGATGCTATATTCGTGACGGTTATCATGAACGTTTTACCAACGTGGGACGTCTATAAAGGACGTCTGCGTAGGAGGCTATGAGCGACGTGAACCGCTGTTAGTTGTTAGTATATGTTATGGTGATGCTCTGTACTGTTCCTGACAGTATTTATAAATGTCTCGCTTATATTAAGAAATGCAAACCAAATAAATGTAAATAATCATCAGTCAATATACATGTTATTGCTATTTTAATGTGAAACTTTGTGAGAAGTTGCATAATATGAGGATTATAACTTGGTAAAGTGGTTGATCTTAATGTAGAAAAATTGTGCTCATCTCATGTATTAAATGAGAGGAAATTTAGAAGCATATTTCCATTCCTGTTGGAAATCAGGGTTTTTATGTAGCAGTGATTAAAGAGTATTTGGATGGTATATGTACTTGAATGAAACCAAATTTTATGAAATTCTTATGTAAAGGTCAAGGGCCCAGCTGCATAACTAAGTGAGATTTCATTCCAAAATATTGATCCCTCAGACGAGACATTTGCTCCGGGCGTGCGCGTTACCAAAATGAACTGTTGCTCATAATTATGTATTTATGCGCTATTGTTTTGCTTTTGTTTTAGTTTTAAGAACGGTATACATAACTAATGTGCGGGGTTAAACGGAAATCTTTCCGGCTGAAAAGTGCCTGTTAAAATGAGTTAGAACGCTTAAAGCGATGACCGCGCGGTCGAACTCCATACAAGCCTTTATACGAAATTGCTCACTTCAAGGTAAAAATGACGGTACTTTTTTTTAAAAGTTATTAAAATATTTTAACGTTTCTTGATAGAATAATAACCATATTAATGGCATCCGAGTGTGGATTTCCGAAAAGTAATTCATAAATTGCCAGGCCATGCACTGACAGTAGAGCATGCGAATAGATAGAGACTAATAGAAGCCAAAATTGGCTCAGTCGAAGCATAGTGCACTGAATAAATGGCAAAATGACGGGATTTTTTTCGCTTCAAATAAATCATATTTCCCACCAAAATGTTCACAAGATCCCATAACGTATATGTCAGTGTGTATGTACATAAAGTGTAAAATAAATATAAAGGCATGGGTGTTATGGAGGCTTCATGAAATACTATACTCTGTAATCTAAGAATGTACACAAAGATATTTTTAGCCTAAAGTCGGCAAACAACTAAGAATATCCAGCCTGGGCATTAAAAATATACATTCTTATAAAACAAAGAGTGTGTAGGAAACACAAAGAGATAGTAAGAAAATCATTTGGAATGCAGGAAACGATTGCAGTACATCACACTTAAGGTGCTTTATGCAACCGGGCCCAGACATCTCATCCAGACCACAAGTACAATCAAACTCTTTATTAGGGCACAAAAGGGACAGAACAGAGTGTCCATATCTTTATCATTTGTATCGGAACTGTTGTGTGTATTTCCATGAACTGTTTCTGTTTTATTGAGGTGTCTATGAGGATGTCTGTTAATTCAATGACAGTATAGCGTACAGCCGCTCTTCCTTTGAAGAAAAGCTAGCCATACACATGTTTAATGTCAACTTCCCCCTTTATTTTGTGGCTTTAAGCCTGAAATAAAAAAACATATTTTTGGCAAGCTAAACCTTGTCTCAATAATTTATTTTACCTGTTTCACAAGCCACATGACCCGTCAGAATATTCACCTATATTGTATGTCTAAAGCAGAAGTAAGAAATGTCTTGAAAGAAGTTGTGTACTAGACCAGCATGTAAACCTGTAAAAATAGCCCTTCAGTTATAAGGGGTGCTTAGCATTTGTAGGAAAAAACCGGTTAGGGTGACCGTTACATAATGGTAATTGATTTTCCAAATATACCGACCAACCGATGAGATTATCCTGGTACCCAGGCCGTTCACTCAATTTATAGCACGAAATTCCACTGATTTCCGCTTTTCAGTCAATATGGCAGACGCAAGCTTTCTTGCAGAGTCATCGAACTAACTGAAGATTTTAAGGTGGGAAATCAGTGAATTTTTTAACGAAGAAGAAGATCTCGTGCTGTTTTCTGTCGTCCGCTGCTTTATGAGACGAGATTTAAACAAAACTTGGTTATTTTTGAGGTACCTATTCCCACCTACACACCGAGTGAATTTCGGAGTCATCTTCGAATGACAAGAGGCACATGTGAGATCTCGTGCAGAGAAATAATTAACGCTGGAAGGATTTCAACCGGGAATACGAGAGGTAGGCAGTCTATTCCTCGGGTAAAACAAGTGCTGGGGATGGCGTTTCTGTGGTCCATAGTGTCGGAGATGAACAAGCAAAAACCACATTGTTGATGAGACGCCATATTGAAAAGACAACTAAAACCGCGCGAAGGTCCTTCAAGAGAGCCTGGAAACGGAAGTATCGTTCAAATGGTACGGATAACGAAACGGAAAAAAAATAGTGGAGGTAGTCCACAATTTCCGAACAGATATTCCGGAAATTATCTGCTCCATTCGACTTTCAACCGAAATTTCTGCCTTTTTGGCTAAATGGAATGCGCCCAAGATATCCATACAAAGCAGATAAAGTAAGCAAGGCTGATATTGCGTAGAACACTTAAGCTTCACGCGGCAATGACATGATACGGAGCCCAAACTGAAAGTCGATATAGTAGCAGCCTTGCTTACTCTATTTGTGTTCACATTTTTGGTTAAATAGATCTTCTCTAGATCCTACGTACACCAACAGCATTTCGTGTGCGGTCCTTTGCCAATTATTCACTTTTCATACAAAGCAACCACGTCTGACAACATAATTTTCTCACGCTTTCTTGCATCATTCTCGCTATTCGGAAATTCAAGACATTTACGGTATTCTCGCCAAACGGTCCAAAAGCGTTCATCATGTACGGTTTACCCCATTTCGATTGAAAATGACGTGATAACCGCTTAATAATGGCATCGTCCCTCGTGATCACTCGAAATAACTCCTGGACACTCCTCGTCACTAACAATAACAACAAATGAGGATTTAAACTCATGAAACCACGTACCCTTACCTAAATGCTTAATTGTAACATCCAAAACAATATTCAGACATAATATGACAGCAATGCATGATGGGAAGAACTTACAGGAGATAGCCCGTAAGGCACTTTGATTTAGAAGTGTCACGTGTCAAGGTCAGACGACTTCCTGATTGTAATTTCACGGTCTAAAAAACATTTGCGCCTTACTTTAAATATCTACGCTGCTCTGATCCTTCAGGAAAAATAAGCTACAGAATCGCATAGGTCAGGGAATTCTCGTGCTCTGATTGGCTAGAGAACAGGGGGTATTCAACGTGGAATTGCGACTTGAGAGCGAGGCTGCGCGATATTGCACCGTAGCAACGACCATAGCAACGCTGTCGCTTCAATAAAAAATTTCGGAAACAATATAGAAACAATGCATTTTTAATAATGTTTTCCACTCCATTATCACCTAGTACAAAAGCAAACGAAAAGAAAAATCTGTTTCAAGTCAATAGCGTTGAAGATTATCCTTGTTTCAGTTTAAACTTCGACTTTTTGGAGCGTGTTAAAAAGCCGCTTTCTCTAGCGAGTACAAGAAAGCGACGAAGCAACGCAGAGGAAATGGCCACAACTAGCCAAGAAAAAGATGCAAGTACAAGTTCAAACGCCGACGAAGAAGCAGTGTCAGTTGTCACATACACAGAAGAAGAACTGGCTGCTTTTAAAGAAAACATGGCCTCAGAAAATACTAAGAAAAGTACAAGTACATCCGTTCGTCGCTTGCAATCATGGTACGTGGAAAAACACAAAACTGAACTTGACTTAAACAAAATCTCTGCAGCAGAAGCTCCTCAACTTCTGAAGCATTTCTTCATTGAAATACGCCAAACAAAGAAGGATAGCAAGGGCAAAGAATATGAGCCTGGTTCACTACAGACCTACCGTAATGGTCTCCGAAGATATTTCCTTGAACGGCAGTGTCCGCCGGCTCCCGACAATTTTGACATCGAGAAGTTTGAGGAAGTTTCCACCATGCTCTCCGTGAAGAAAAAAGATTTGAAGAAGAAAGGGTTCGGAAACAAACCAAACGCAGCCCAGCCACTTGAAGATGCTGAAGTCGAGAAGTTGTGGTCATCCGGAGGGATTGGTCTTCACAATCCCCGTTCGCTTTTCCATCTAGTTTGGTGGAACAATGTAACGCACCTCGGAATGAGAGCTTTCAAGGAGCAGTACGATTGTCAGCTGGAAGATTTTACAATCACTGAACAGTATATTGAATACAAAGAACGGCAAACAAAGAACCGCCAAGGAGACGAAGGAAGCGCGGCCAAACGAGCAAGAAAGTACAACAACAAGATTTGGCAAACGGATGGAGGAGAACGAGACCCATATCGAGCATTCACAGAGTATGTCGCACACCGTCCTAAAGGTGACAAAGTTCCTCGTAATTTCTTCCTGACTCCAGTCGATAATCCAACATCAGACGTGTGGTATAAGATGGTTCCAGTCGGCCGAAATAAACTTGCAAAGCAGATGCAGGAAATCGCCTCTTTCGCATCATTGGATGGAAAGTTCACAAATTCAAGCGGTCGCAAAACTGTCATCCAAAGCTTGCGAGATGAATTCCATCCTCTGGAAATTTCAGAGCTTACAGGACACGCCGACCCTGGTTCCATTTCAAGTTACAGCCACAACCCGTTGGAAAAACAGCGACAGATGTCTAACAAGTTGGCTGGTTTTTCGTCTGCTACCACAACTTCCAACGCCAACAGCGCTTCGTCGCCTGGTTCGTCAACACAGGTTCGCGCACAGGTTTTACGCGAGGTTAACAGTTCTGCCTTGCAAACCACCCAGGAAAACAGCACAGCATCCGTAAATAACGATGGCAGCAACCCTGCAGCGTTAACAGCTAGTGCTCTTGGCGGACTGTTTACCGGGGTAACGTTCAACAACTCCCCACTAAATATTTCCATCAGCTTTCAGTCAAATGTTAATCCCAGCAGCTCTCTTTAAAGTGAATATTCGGTAAACTTGTGATGAGCTGAAACGTAATGTTGACTTTTTAGTAATGCTTCGTTTTTGTTTTGAAGAAGTTGAACTTTGAAAAACATTGGACATGATATTGAACCGCCGAATTATTAATTGTAAGCGGTTGTTAGATTTAGATTTGGAGTACTTACCACTGTTTTGTTGTTTGACGTACTTTCACTCCGAGTGCGTGATTCTTTCATTCAGTGGAGATGTCGTCCTGATCCATCTTGAGCTCATTTTGTCAAAACTTGAATCTGATCTTATTGTAAAGACGGCTTGATTTGAAATATAGAAGGCTATTTAGTGTTAAAAAGCTCGTGTGAAGAATTAGAAAACGAAAGTTTGTAATCCACGAGGTTGTTTGTGATTTTTCACTTGATTCCTATTGGCTCGCTCCTGACATTTTGACAGTTGATTTAGAGCTGTTGAAAATGGCTCTCCTCCCCCTGCGCGCTAAAATTCGCAACATTTACCAAATTTTCATTATTGTAAAGGCTATGCGATTCAAGGAAAATCCATTACCTGACTCGAATTCCACGTTAAATTTCACTCGAAAAAACCGATATCGCACTCACGATTCGTGCGATATCGGTTTTTCTCGTGAAATTTAACGTGGAATTCCCTCGTCAGGTAATGGATTTTCCTATATAATCAACCGTTTTTATTTGTGTTTCCTGAGAGTAGTAGGATTATATTCAAAGGTGAATTGCATTTAACGTCGAAAGCCAAAAATGGATAGTATTAGAATACCTTGAAGCTTGCAATTGTTACCAGTGCGATCGCAAAGAGCAGGGCTATGGCGCAGCAGGATGAAAGGAGACCCGTTCTTAGCCGTAGTATTTCAGACATTGTGGACGATTTAAAGCTGCTAAAGGTGTCTACAAGCGGATATGATAACGCTTCCAGCATGGAAGAGGCTCGAGAATCAAAGGTCCAAGAACTGAAGACAGCAAATGGAACTCTGAATGAGGTATGTTGTCTAAGATTTCAACACAGCTGACCTCTCATTGTGCAGATGTCCAAGATTCAAATTAGCTCCTACTGTTAGCTACTATAATTCAAGATCTTGAGGTGATCTTGGGTCGCTCCCTTCGCTTTCTTGGTATCGGGAAATGAGGCTTGTTATGAACTCTATACTGAAGGCCAACATTCTCCAGACAGACACCTCCATTTAACCCTTTAACTCAATCAAAATTCAAGAAAGATCCCAAATTTCATTTTGTAAAATATGCAAACGTACTGCCAAAGAGGTTTCATTTGAATGGTCAAAACCATAGCATTTCGTCCACAGACTCAAAAGTTAGAACCACATTACATGTCTCCATTTAGGGTAATATTGCTTATTCGATCAAGAAAAGGCACTAATTTGCTTTCACCGCACAAGTTCAATAACACTTACAGGACTCATAGCACAATCAAACACCACTATTTTATGCGACATTCGTTTTAAATGTGGTGTACCTTGTTACATAGCTGAGGGGCTGGTCACACTACTAGCCTTGAATATGAGCCTTGAATAGCCCGCCATGATGATTCTGGTGGTGTAAAATTTTGGATTATTTACTTGAACTAAATAAATTGAATCTCAAGTTGATCTCTGCGATGTTCTTAGATGCTAGTCATGCAACAGTAAATTAAAATTCACAGTGACTACCCACCTTTTCATCTGCACATTTAGCATAGTACCCATCCTTTTAAAAGAAGCCCTAACCTTACTACTGTTAAAGTCTAAAAGAAAATCAGCTTGATACAACTCAGTGTAGTTTGTGAAGCAGTGATCGACCCCATAACAACTCACATCGCTTACACTGCTAACTATTTTAAACGTAATTTAAGACATCATTAGCCTGCGTCGCAGACGAAACCTTCAAACAACCGCTGTTAAGGCTACTATTATTTATAGAAGGTTTCACTGTGGTGGCTACCATTTTGTAAGTGGGGCAAACATACTGTCATGATACAGAATAGTACTGTTTGTATGGAAATCCGATGGTCCTTCATTGTGATGTTAGGGTCATAATTAACGCTGCCATATTCTATTTGTGGATGCATGTAACAACTTTAATCGCCTGCACAACTGACTAGTTATTCTAAGCATAATTCAATAGACCATCTCGTAGTTTATCTAAATTTGTAATTGGGACTCGGACAAAAAAAATCGATACTGCCAGAAAAAAAATAATATTAAATTAGCAACGTCTCAGTCTTACAAGGTTTGTGAAATTTAAAGGCACTATTTCCAGCAGTATTGATGGCTTGCCTGTCCAAGCTGAAATGAGCTAAATATCTTCTTCGTTTTACACATCATTAGCCTGCGTCGCCAAGACGAACATTCAAACAACTGCCGCAGGCTACTGTATCTAGTATGAACAGAAAAATTATTCCAATAAAATTTATTACGCATTATACCAGGCTTGCAAGCGCAATCATCTTTCGTCATTATTTTTTCCTTTCCTTGTTGATGCTTTTTTGTCCTTGCGTTCTTGCATTTTTAAAGCAAAGTTTTCTCAACAGGTATGTTGTACATTGTCCGATTAAGCACGAAAGGAAGTGTTAACAAAACGGAAGAGGAAATAGGGACTGAAAAATATTTTTCAAGGAAGTTAATAACATTGTCACGCAAGCCAATCTCAAGTTCGTCTCATTCCCTCAAGATGCTACTAACAGTAATATTGTCACGCAAGCCAATCTCAAGTTCGTCTCATTCCCTCAAGATGCTACTAACGGCAATATTCAAAGTACCAACTTTTCATCTACATGTTTAATATAGTGCCCATCCTTTTAAAAGATTGATCGTAACCTTACTACTGACAAAGGCGTAAAGAAGACGCAATAATAACTTACATTGCTTGCACTGCTATTAAACTATTTTAACCATAATTTAATTCGCTAAGGTATCATTAGCCTGCTTCCCAGACGAAACTTTTTAAACGATCGCGGCAGTTTAGCATCATTTATTGAGGGTTTCACTGCACTTTTTGAAAGTGGGGCAAACATTAAGCACAAAAGAAGGTGTTTACAAACGGAAGAAGAATAACAAACTGAAAAATATGATTTCAAGGAAGTTAATTAAATATTCATGTCACGCAGTCAAAATGTTGCAAAACAGATTGGAGTTTTTGACAGTGTTTCTGTGTAACCATTCAAATGAAATCTACTGAGCAGTACTTTTCTGTGGTACTGTTTACAATGCTGTAAAACAACTGGTCTAAGTTCTGAGTTTTTGCCCGAAATTCTAAGAGTGTTTCATTCAAATGAAATCAAATTATCTTGAATCATTTAGTTTTTCCCTTCGAATGACTTCAGCAGCCCCTTCAGCATATAGCTTTTGAAGAACAAATACGTTCTTCATTGCCCGATTAAGCTCGAACGGAAGTGTTTACAAACGGAATAAGAATGAGGAACTGAAAAAATTAATTTTAAGGAATTAAGTTAATAATATTCAAGTCACGCAACCATAGTTGTGCAGCTTTGGACTTTTTGACAGTGACCACGTGCTGGTGAAGTGGTTTGTTTATTATGCTGTACAAGGTGGCTCTAGCTCAGTTTGAGTCTGAGTAAGTGGTACTTATTCAAAGCTAATGAAAGCTATCGAGCTGTACTTTTCAGTGGTGCTCTTTTAATATTAGTGATTAACAAGGCCGTGGTCCATGAGTATGTGGACGAAATTTTAAGGTGTAGCCATTCAAATGGAAGCTATCCAGCAGTACTTTCCTGTGGTACTGAGTATTATGCTCTGCAATGTGGGTCTTACGTTTGAGTCTGTGTATGGAATTCTAAGGTGTACTGTAATCATTGAAATAAAGGCCGCCAATGAGCATTTCTTCGCTGTGGAACTTTTCTATAGCTTGACTTCAGTTAAGGAAATAATATAAATGTTAGCGGTTACTAGGCAGGTAAAAGGTTCTAATATTTAGATGGGTAAAGACAAACTCAAGCACAAACACAAGCACACACGGTCGGAGCTAAACCCATTTTCTGTAGCATGAAGCACTGAGAAGTATTACTTTTCCTCCTTGGATAGAATACTAGTCCATCACAGGATTACCGCTAGCGTTATGTCACCGGTACTCATTTATACACCTGGGTAGAGAGAGAGAGAGACAATGTGGAGCAAAGTTTCTTGTCCAAACAAACAACACGGTGACAGAGACCATTTCTTTAACAACGACCTTCCACCTAACCACTTCACCACCAGAATGATTGTTTGAATTTTTTTTTTTCAATTCTCCCTCTCGCTTTTTCTTGGAAAAAGTTCCCGCGATTATATAAAGATCCGATTAAACGGTTCCAATATTTGGCCAACATCTGTCCATCAAAAGTGGATGGTTAAGGCAAATCTTAGAGCAAAAATAAAAGTTGTGCGGAGCCCGTTCAAACGGTTCTAACATCGGCCCAACAATACAGGAACTGAGAACGCCTGATGTGCAGAAATGTTGAATGAGTGTTCAAACGACTCCAACACAATTCAACTTTTTTGAGAGCAGAGGCAATGTTGGTACGATTTTGGATGAAAGTTTAAACTAATTTAAATTTTCGCTTCCAACATTCTTGCAACGTTTTTCAACACTTCTAACAATGTTGAATGACCTGTTCAAACGGATCACATTGTTTTTACAAGGGTTGGAACCATTTAAACGGGCCTTAACGGAACTCTTCTTGCTCATAGGGTTATGAGAAGATATTAAAAGACCTGAAGGAAGCCCGTGACCGACGAAAAATTTTACAGCACTATTATTTGAAAATAAAGGACGTTCTTAAAAATACGAAAGATACATGTCCACAAGAAAATGCTGACTTCCTAGTCGGAGCTGAAGAATGCATCAAGGATCTAAACAGCAAAAATTCACTATTCTCATAGCTGGTGAGTCTGTAGCCTTTTCTTTTTGCAAGTAGTTCGATCATTTCATTTCACTTAACGTCAGTTCCTTAGACCTAGAATGACTGAATGTGATTGACAACCGACCAATGGGTGATGATTTCATGATAAGCTATTGGCATTTAAATGAGTCTGGTATTCCTTAATTGGAGGTATCAGACAGAGGTTTCATTTTTAGTCGGGCTGCTTGGCTGCAAGTCAAGCCTGCCCGACTTATAAATTCGGTTGTGTGTTTCATGGTAAGAAAATTCCGTTTCAAGTGGTTTGTAGCCTGCGGCTGAGTTTTTCTGTTTCAAGTGTTTTTGAGATTATGCAATTCATTGAAAGGTTGGCGCTTTCTCGAATGGCTTCACATTTACAAACATATATCATGCTGTAGCATTTACCGAAGTCTTGATAAATCCATTTGAAGTCCACAGATCGGTTTTAATTTTGCATACTGAGTTTGAAGTCAAAGACATTGCTTCGCGTATTCACAGATAAAAATGACTACAAAGTGACGTCATATCACTTGGCATACATAAGAGATAGCAACTACTATTTGTGAAACCGGGCTTTAAGCTCGAAGCATAGCCAGTAGTGCAAGATGCTCCACAATCGAAGATTCACTGTGACACTGTAAAATCCATTGACCGTTTATTTTTTATTACTCGTGGCGTTACGCCAACGAGTTTTACAATGCTTATTCTTCTGGGCAAGAGATTAAAGATAATAAATATGATCCTAGGAAGTTAAGATATGATTCTAGAAAGTTCTAGAAAGTTCTGCTTGTCGACTTATCTCAAATTTAATCGCTGATTCTTCTCAATACCCGTGTTTTTAATAGCAGACATCACTGCTTGTTTTAAGTTGTACAATGCAAAGAAAGTTTCCCTATCGAAAGGATTTGAATGGACAACCATACGCGTTTGAAACATTCTTGTACGTTACTCTGCTCGCACGGTACGTAAAGGTCAACCAAATTTTGCAAATCTCAGCTTTCATATTTATGTCACGCATCGCTTGAGAAACGAATAATATTTTCTTTATTTATCGCCGAGGAAGGCTGACTCAGACGAAGGAGTACAAGTTAGGATATAAAATGAGTAAGGAACCATTTGATCGAAAATTATTTTGAAGTTTTAATTGGAATTGAGAAGTTCTCCTTTAGTTCGATCATGCGTGCAATGGAGGTCACGGCCCTTTACAGTTTTGAAGGACTATACCAGTCTCTTTTTGCAAAATGTAGACCAGTTGTTTAAGGAGCTATTAAAGCTGTGTCATGGGAATTGTGATATTTCTGGCTCAAAATACGAAATGATTATACGGATTAAAAAACACCAGGAGGAAGATATCAATTACAAGACCTTTAAAGCCCGACCTCACTACTCGCAGAGTTCTTGTTTAAAGATCTGACATGTTTGGAATTAAAAGGGTTTGTTGATAAACATTACGTCATCAGAAATCCACTACAAACATACATACATACATACATGCATGCATGCATACATACATACATACATACATACATACATACATACATACATACATACTTATAGAGTATCGTAAAAGCAAAACCAAAGAAATCATCTTGGCCAATCATTGCAGACGATGACAATCCAGCGAACCAATCTTGTTTCACACTCCTAAATGGCTTAGAAATTGGCGCGATTTTTTAAGCGTAGCTGAATGTAAATCCACGTGAAATACTTTCGAAACTCAGCTGCAAACCGCGCTATTAAAACCGAATAGTAATTTACTGACATGCAAAATAACTGAAACTTTCTCTTATTTCTGACAGGAGAAACCAGTGCGGGAAACAGCAGCTTAATAAATCTTTTACTAAATGACGACGTTCTGCCAAGCTCCATCATGCAAAATACTCTCACGATCTGTGAAATTTCCTACGGAGCAAAGAGAGAAGCAGTGATATATTTCGCGAAATCAGGAAAGACGCCCCTTAAGATAAAGGACATCAAGTTTGACATGATAAACCAGTACATCGAAAAACCAAAAGATGATGAACACTGGTGTAAGAAAATAGAAATCAAGATACCGAATCCGCTCTTAAAGGTAAAAGAAACTGTATCGTATCCAGGCGCAAGTAAGGCGCGAGACGTCGCGGGAAGGTTACATATATTGCAAAGCCCACATTTTTAGTGCATCCGTCAGTGCTAGAACATGGAGCAATGCATGGGGGCGAGGCATTAAAGGGAATAGCCGCGTGCTTCAGGCTTTTCAATTGCAGCCGATTTGCCGGTAAAATTTATTGGAAAAGTGAAATGCTTATTCCGAGTACTTTTAAGTTTTAAGATGTTAAAACACCTTTCTTTCGACGCTTGACGCTTTTGCGATTATAAATCCTAGCAGCCTGCAGGACGCATTTCCAACGTGAACCTACTGCTAAAGATGAACTATAGCTTGCCACAAAGATCACTATCTGTACATACCGTACACAGCAACACTATTCGAGACGGGAGTGAGTTCCACGCTCGCGGAAAACTTTGCTTCAACTTGACAAAGCTAAATACCAATATTATATATTAAGATATACTGCTAGTGGATAACCTTGAGACGGACCAACAACTCATTCAGAAGTAGTAGAAATAGTAGGATTTATTTTATTTTAATGATCTTTGGTTCTGAAACACACTTTGAAAATATATTTTGTTTTTGTTTATCTTACAGGGTGGTGTGGTGATTGTAGACAGTCCGGGGATTGGCGACTCCGAGCAAGTCAGTAACATTGTTTTAGAATATTTGCCTCAAGCCTGCGCTTTTATCTACGTCATAGACAGTCCAAATGCTGGAGGATTGCAAGAGGACAGGTTAAGTTAGCAAGCATTTTTAACCCTTCCAAAACAGGAGACGTCAGCTTTAAAACGCCACAGAAAAATATCATTCAGCGTTTCACCAACTGACAGTCTGAAAAAGATGCATCAAGATACATTAAAACCCGATACAACAAGATTTGATCTTACTAGTAGAATAAGGGCTTAAAATCAATCATTATGAGCAAGAGAAAATGAAATTTCTTATCATTACGGGTGTCCCTTTCACATTCGTTTGAAAATCTAACAGGATCCACTGCTAACGTTATATTTCTATATATTTCAGCTGATGCGTATCGTGGAGAAATGGATACAACTTTACGAAGGATATAAATGCAGAGGTCTCACTGCTGACTCTGCTCTGTTTGTCTGCAACAAATGGGACGAGGTGGAAAGACTCACCAGTCAGTCTGAAAAGGAAAAACTCCAAATCGACATTGTCAGCAAACTTAAGAAGAAGATCCCCCAACTTGATGAGAAATCTCAGTTGATAACAATGTCGGTCTACAGAGCCGCCCAAGTGCTAAAGAAGTTTGGTGTGTTGAGTGAGGATGTAAGCAGCCTGATTAATGGAATAACACGCCTCCTTCCCCTTTGTATCGAGAGGAAAACAGAATACTTCTACTGGTAAGTGTAACAATTGACTAATAATGACAAAGTGTAGCTAATAAAATGGACACTAAGGCCAAATAACACCTTGATGAGACCAAAAAAGAGTGAATATTAGCCTACCTATTTTACTTTACTCCTACCGGTTAAAGTGCATTTTTCCAACTAACACAAAAGCTAAGATAAAGTCAAACGCTATAACATAAAGCATCAAGGACGTTTGCTACCCCCTGGATAGTATGCTAGCCCACTGCATATTGTTCTCTTTCTATACAGGTAGACCTATGTACACCACTACAATTGTAGGGCATTATGGGGCTATTTCATTTCGAATTCAAATAACTATTCCGAGCCAATGCATAGGAAATGTTACTGAAATATTTTCACTCTCTTTTACTATTTCAACAGCTGGATTAATGGCTATCTCACTGGCTTGTCGGATCAAATAAAAGCTGAAGTAAAAAATGCGAGACGAAACCGAGACGAACGACTTAAAGCCCGCGAAGAAGTTGAAGTAAAGCTGGAGAAACTCAAACAAGGCGCCTCCATCCAGGAAACTGAGGAAGCACTCTCCAATCATGTAAAGCGTATTTCTGTGCACGTTCAGTCCTATTTGCAATCAGATGAGGTAAGACGAGCGTTTTGCACGTGGGAAGAAAACGATCTACCACAGATTGATGATGGCCAAAGAGGGAATATCGTACAATTGAAGGAGATTTACAACAAATGTATCGAGAAACGTTTGGAAGCTTTTATTAAGAATCTAGAAAAACAGGAAAAGCTATTTGCGAAAGCCCACGCTGACCTCAAAGAGCGGTTTCATAGAGGCTTCTACGAATTTGAGAAAGACATTCGTGACATTGATCGAGTTCTTGTTGGTGAATCGATGGATGAGTTCATGCCTTTTGCCGTTAGTCCTGACAAATTGCGCCCTCCCTTGGATCCAAGAGTAAGGAAATTCCTTTTCTTGACAAGTGCCATTTTTATGCCAATTTTGTTCCCCATTGGTCTGGCTGCAGGGGTTCTCTCTGCGCCGGTGATTGGGTATTTGGCAGTCGAGAAGCACCTGAAAGAAAAGCATCTGAAGAACAATGCTTGCCAAGCCCTTACAGAACTATCCACAGAGTTCCTCCAGGCATTCATCGAGCACGAAGTTGTCAATCGTGTTCTGCAAGAATTCACCGAAGAGAAGGATCGCATTTCTAGTGTAAGGAGATGCCATCGGGAGCTGGTTGACAAATATGAAAAGAGATGCAAGGACCTCACCAAAAGCATAGATGAAGCAAAAGGAAAAGAGATTGTGCAAACACTTGCTCCTCTGTACACAAAGCTTGAAGCTATGAATGAAACCCTCATGTTTGATGCCATCCAGCATGGAATACAGGTGATGTACCCGTCTTGCCAAATCGATAAAAAGAAACTTCATTGCTTTGAGACACCTAATAGCAAAATTGGACGAGGCAGTTATGGAAACGTCTACAAAGGAAAACTCAGCTGTCCAGGACATGCAAGGAAAGACGTAGCTGTCAAAAAGCTAAAAGAAACTCCGCACCCATCAAGCGTTGCTACTTTCCTTGGAGAGGCATCCATGCTAATGTAAGTGTGCCTGAACCAAAGGAAACTTAGCCTTGTTTAGATTATTAAAGGGGTCAAGTTTCTAAAGAAACTGGGGTACTGCGTCGATGGGGCAGTGAAACACGAACGTTTGGTTTTATCAACTGAGGTGACCGAGTGAATTGGCCACCGTAAAGATATTCAAAAGTTGACGATGCGAGTTTCAACCCTTCGTCAGAGCGAATCAAGGAATCAGTGAGGGTGGAGTGTTGTTTATGTATCCAAATTTATGGCGGAGCTACGCTTTAGGTGAAAATATGGAGGGTAGGATGAATTAAATTAGATGACTGAAAAGCGTTCGGTCATTCCGTGGAGATTAAGAACTGCCCATTTGGAAGATTAAGTTTTGCTCAAAAATTTAACCGCTTTTCTTGTTATCCTGGTTTAGAAACATCAGAAACGCTAGAACGCTAGAAACGTCAGTTTTTGAATCTGTTTACGTTGGCCAACTTAGTTGCTAAAACTAAAACTTCTTTAGATTGACCGTGTACGTATTGTGGAAAAAACATAGAAATGATACTCAAATTAAATTATAAAATTTATAGCGCAAATTGGTCTATTGTTTTTTTCGGAACGGGCAAACGAATTAATCGAACACGCCCTTATTTTAGCACAGAGTGATAACTTACTAAGGATAGCCTTGTCTTGTCTCCAGGCACCATTGACACTTATTTTTACTTTAAGTCTGTGGGAGTGAACTCTTGTGATAGTGTTTATC
Organism: Cladopsammia gracilis; assembly: GCA_022457155.1. Lineage (NCBI taxonomy): Eukaryota > Metazoa > Cnidaria > Anthozoa > Scleractinia > Dendrophylliidae > Cladopsammia > Cladopsammia gracilis. Next base: position 100,117 of record JAJGOT010000987.1, on the reverse strand, counting down.
TTGCTGTACAAGGTAGTTACTCTTTTGCGTCTGTGGGTGAAATATATATAATCGTGTTTATACCAGTGAATTTTTTGTTTTTCTTGACAATTTTGAACTCGAGCACTCATAGAATAAAAGGTTTATTTTTACAGACAGCTGCAGCACAAGTACATAGTGGCGTTCTATGGAGTGGTCCTGGATGTTCACAACCACAAGCTAAGTTCCTTGGCACTCGTCTTTGAGTTGTGCAATGGAAGTCTCACAAACCACATCTTCAAGAACAAAACATGTATTCCTTGGAAGACGGCGAGTGCGGCGTCCGCCATTTGCCAATGGAGCAAAGAAATTTTAGATGCCATGGAGTTTATCCACAGCAAGAAAATCGTTCACCGGGATCTCAAGCTGGATAATGTTTTGGTAAGTCAGTTACCAAGCATCGCACTGTTTCAGGGCTTCTTGTGTTGGTCAAGCAATGAAGCTTGTTGTTATGTTCAGGGACTTTAATACTAAAAACACCGTTATTAGATTCAGTTTGCCTATGGTTGCAGTGTACTCTAACTACTTTATTTGTCTGCATGGATGAAGTGGAGTCTCATTGCATCTAGTGAGTGGTAACTTAGTACTGAACTTGGTTTGCCAGGATGTAGTGGCCCCCGCTGCATTTACTGTGTGTAGTTAGGGAACTTGGTTTTCCAGTTGTATTGGAGTCCCACTACCTTTACTGAGGGTAGTGTGCAGTGGAAAAACTTGGTTTTCTAGGTTGTCTTGGAGTGAAACTATATTTAATGAGTGTAGTGAGGGAACTTTGTTTGCCTCAATGTGGTTAGTCTGGGTTTGCCTGGTTGTAGTGGGGTCCCACTACATCTACTCTGTGCAGTGAGAAAACCTGGATTTCCAGGTTGTCTTGGAGTCAAACTACATTTACTAAGTGTAGTGAGGGGACTTTGTTTGCCTCGATGTGGTGAGTATGGGTTTGCTTGGTTGTAGTGGGTCCCGCTACATCTACTGTGTGCAGTGAGGGAACTTGGTTTATCAGATTGTATTGGAGTCCCACAACCTTTACTGAGTGTAGCGAGGGGACGTTGTCTTGCTTCAATGTGGAAGTCTGGGTTTACCTGGTTGTGGTTTTTCAGGTTGTCTTGAAGTCCCACTGCATTAACTGAGCGTTGCGAGGAGACTTTGTTTGCCTCAATGTGATGAGTCTGGGTTTGCCTGGTTGTATTGAGGTCCCCCTACATCTACTGTGTACAATGAGGGAACTTGGTTTTTCAGAGTGTCTTGAAGTCCCACTACATTAACTGAGTGTAGTGTGGTCCCATAACATATACCGAGTACAGGAAAGAGACTTGGTTTGCCTTGATGTAGTGGGGTCCCTCTACATGAACTATGTGGAGTGATGGTAATTTAAGTTTTCCCGAGTCCCATTGCATCTGCTGAGTGCAAAGATGGGTTTTTGGTTGCTTGGTTGCGTTGGAGTCCCTTTTCATTTACTGCAGTGACAGAACTCAGCTTGCCTGGTGGCAGTAAGAGAACTTCGCCTGGTTGTAGCGACGTCCCATCACATCTACTAAGTACAGTGATTGATGTAGACTTCCGCTAAACCTACTAAGTACAGTGAGGCATTTTTGTTTTCCCGGATGTGGAAGGATCCTTCTTCATTTACTGAGTGGAGTTAGCTGGAGACTTAGGTTGCCTGGATGAAGTGGAATTCCACTACATCTACTGTGCGTGAGGGAACCTGGTTTGTCTGGTTGTGTACAGTGATGGGACTTGGTTAATGCCTGTTTGAAAGGAAGTCCAACTAAATATACTGAGTGCAGTGAGGAGATTTGGTTTGCCTGGTTAGAGTGGAATCTCACTGCATTTCAGAGTGCAGTAAGGGGATTTAATTTGCTTGGTGGTATTACTGGAATCTCACTGCATCTTTAGAGGGCAGTGAGTGGATTTAATTTGCCTGGTTGTATTACTGGAATCTCACTGCATTTCAGAGTGCAGTGAGGGGATTTTGTTTGCCTGGTTGTATTACTGGAGCCTCACTGCATCTTCACGGTGCAGTGAGGGGATTTGGTTTGCTTAGTTGCATTACTGGAATCTAACTGTATCTTCAGAGTGCAGTGAGGGGATTTGGTTTACCTGGTTGTATTACTGGTTGTATTTGTGGAGTCTCATTGCCTTTTCAAAATGCAGTAAAGGGATGTAATTTGATTGTTGGTCGTATTACTGGAATCTCACAGCATCTTTTTTTATTTAGAGTGTATTACGATTCTCAGATACTTTTGTCTGCTTTTGAGACGTCAATATAAAGTCGTATTGTCGTCTCAAAAACCAGTACAAAAAAAAAAACCAGCCTGTGATTGGTTGAAAATTTCCCACAGCAATTTAATGGCTTCCTTGCGTAGAAAACCAAAATTTAAAATTATCTTCAAAGGAGGGACAAAAATGTTGATTACTTTGTCAGGTTAGGCAGATAAACAACGCTGTATTCAATGAGTTTAAAAACTGCTTTTTTTTTTTGTTTGAACGGTTTGTTTACATTGAGCTATGCTGTGCGCGCGCTATCACGCCATCATAATTTGAAAAAAGTTTTGGGCTAAAACCTCGGCAAGTTTGCGTTATTTACTCATTTTTTCGACGTTTGTAACTTTGAAAAACTTCGAAAAGATGTTCTAACAAATTTGTTCTACTTCAATGAGCAATTTATAAAGTGAAAAGTCCGTGTTTTTTAAACTTTTTTGCTACATAAAAATATGATAACGCGTGCAAAACGTCGTGTACGTCAGCTCGTGACTAGTAAGAATTTTAGTTTTGATCAGCACAAGTTATCTTCAGTTTTGCGTTCTTTTTGCCCGAAAAACAGTTGAATCGTGATACAAAACTAATGTCGATTTTGAGACGGCAATACTGCATTATATTGACGGCGTTGGAAGAAAATATATTGTCCGGAATATATTTTCTCCCAACTAGCCGTCAATATAATGCAGTATTTCCGTCTCAAAATCGAAATTAGTTTATAGCAGTGAGTGAGTAATTTACCTGGTTGTATTACTGGAATCTTACTGCGTTTCAGGGTGCAGTAAGGGGATTTAATTTGCTTGGTCGTATTACTGGAATCTCACTGCATCTTTAGAGAGCTGTGAGTGGATTTAATTTGCCTGGTTGTAGTACTGGAATCTCACTGCATTTCAGAGTGCAGTGAGGGGGTTTTGTTTGCCTGGTTGTATTACTGGAGCCTCACTGCATCTTCGGGGTGCAGTGAGGGCATTTCGTTTGCTTGGTTGCATTACTGAAATCTAACTGTATCTTTAGAGTGCAGTGAGGGGATTTGGTTTACCTGGTTGTATTACTGGAATTTCGCTGCATTTCAGAGTGCAGTAAGAGGATTTAATTTGCTTGGTCGTATTACTGGAATCTCACTGCATCTTTAGAGAGCAGTGAGTGGATTTAATTTGCCTGGTTGTATTACTAGAATCTCACTGCATTTCAGAGTGCAGTGAGGGGTTTTGGTTTGCCTGGTTGTATTACTGGAGTCTCGCTGCATCTTCAGAGTACAGTGAGTGGATTTGGTTCGCCTGGTTGTATTAGTGGAGTTCAGCTGCATCTTCCGAAATGTAGTGATCGAGGGGCATCGTCCATTAAGCTAGATCCACACGAGCAAGTTTTCCTTGAAAAGTTTCCATTGTTTAAGTTTCTTTGCTCGTATATACGGCAAAATTCAAAAACATTTGTCAAGCGACAACTTGTCGAGAAAAATTGATAGGGAGGCTTGGTATTTGTCAACATGAGCACATTAAACTTTACAGGTAAAATTTGTCAATGTGTGGATTTCGCTTAACGAATTGAGAAGAAAATAACTCCATTAGCGGGGGGAAATTTGCATTTCCAACCAATCGTTTGTGAGGAAAATGATTCCCATGTTATTTATCTGTCAGTGCTTGCAACAAAATTCTGACATCTCGCCTGATTATTAGAAAAAATAACGATAAAACAATCATTCACAGATTTCAAGACGCGAGCACATCAAACTAGCAGACTTGGGATTGGCCACATTCAAAGGCAGGATCACGGGAACAATGTGTGGCACCCCACTCTATATGGCCCCTGAAGTACACGAAGGCAAAGTCTACGATTCAAAGGCGGACATATACAGCTTCGGTTTGATGATGTGGGAAATGTGGTTTGGCGAAAGAGTTTCTCTTGGGTAATACATTCATGACTACCGTCACGAATACAGAACAGTGCTTGTACTACTCTAAACGGTATTTAATGTATTTACTGTAGTTACCATAGTAACTGTAGTTGGTGTAGTTGGTGTAGTTAGTGTAGTTACTGTAGTTGTTGTAGTTACTGTAGTTGGTGTAGTTGCTGTTGTCGGTGTAGTTCGTGTAGTTGATGTAGTTACTGTAGTTAGTGTAGTTCGTGTAGTTGCTGTAGTTACTGTAGTTGGTGTAGTTACTGTAGTTCGTGTAGTTGGTGTAGTTGGTGTAGTTGGTGTAGTTCCTGTAGTTCGTGTAGTTGGTGTAGTTCGTGTAGTTGCTGTAGTTACTGTAGTTAGTGTAGTTCGTGTAGTTACTGTAGTTGGTGTAGTTACTGTAGTTCGTGTAGTTACTGTAGTTCGTGTAGTTGCTGTAGTTGGTGTAGCTGCTGTAGTTGGTGTAGTTACTGTAGTTCGTGTAGTTGCTGTAGTTCGTGTAGTTGGTGTAGTTGGTGTAGTTGGTGTAGTTGCTGTAGTTGGTGTAGTTACTGTAGTTGGTGTAGTTGCTGTAGTTGGTGTAGTTGGTGTAGTTGGTGTAGTTACTGTAGTTGGTGTAGTTCGTGTAGTTGGTGTAGTTCGTGTAGTTACTGTAGTTGGTGTAGTTGGTGTAGTTACTGTAGTTGGTGTAGTTGGTGTAGTTGGTGTAGTTGGTGTAGTTGGTGTAGTTGGTGTAGTTGGTGTAGTTGGTGTAGTTGGTGTAGTTGGTGTAGTTCGTGTAGTTGGTGTAGTTGGTGTAGTTGGTGTAGTTGCTGTAGTTCGTGTAGTTGCTGTAGTTACTGTAGTTAGTGTAGTTGCTGTAGTTACTGTAGTTGGTGTAGTTACTGTAGTTACTGTAGTTGGTGTAGTTACTGTAGTTGGTGTAGTTACTGTAGTTCGTGTAGTTGGTGTAGTTGGTGTAGTTGGTGTAGTTACTGTAGTTAGTGTAGTTCGTGTAGTTACTGTAGTTGGTGTAGTTACTGTAGTTCGTGTAGTTGCTGTAGTTGCTGTAGTTGGTGTAGCTGCTGTAGTTGGTGTAGTTACTGTAGTTCGTGTAGTTGCTGTAGTTCGTGTAGTTGGTGTAGTTGGTGTAGTTGCTCGAGTTGCTGTAGTTGGTGTAGTTACTGTAGTTGGTGTAGTTGCTGTAGTTGGTGTAGTTCGTGTAGTTGGTGTAGTTCGTGTAGTTGGTGTAGTTGGTGTAGTTACTGTAGTTGGTGTAGTTGGTGTAGTTGGTGTAGTTGGTGTAGTTGGTGTAGTTCGAGAAGTTGCTGTAGTTCGTGTAGTTGCTGTAGTTACTGTAGTTGGTGTAGTTCGTGTAGTTGCTGTAGTTCGAGAAGTTGCTGTAGTTCGTGTAGTTGCTGTAGTTACTGTAGTTGGTGTAGTTGCTGTAGTTGCTGTTGTTGGTGTAGTTCCTGTAGTTGGTGTAGTGGCTGTAGCTGGTGTAGTTGGTGTACTTCGTGTAGTTCGTGTAGTTGGTGTAGTTGTTGTAGTTAGTGTAGTTGGTGTAGTTGCTGTAGTTGGTGTAGTTACTGTAGTTGGTGTAGTTGGTGTAGTTGTTGTAGTTACTGTAGTTGGCGTACTTGGTGTACTTGGTGTAGTTGGTGTAGTTCGTGTAGTTGGTGTAGTTACTGTATTTGCCGTAGTTGGTGTAGTTGCTGTAGTTCGTGTAGTTGCTGTAGTTGGTGTAGTTACTGTAGTTGGTGTAGTTGGTGGTTACTGTAGTTGGTGTAGTTACTGTAGTTGTTGTAGTTACTGTAGTTGGTGTAGTTGCTGTAGTTGCTGTAGTTGCTGTAGTTCGTGTAGTTACTGTAGTTGGTGTAGTTACTGTAGTTCGTGTAGTTGGTGTAGTTGCTGTAATTGGTGTAGTTGGTGTAGGTGCTGTAGTTGATGTAGTTACTGTAGTTGGTGTAGTTCGTGTAGTTGCTGTAGTTACTGTAGTTGGTGTAGTTGGTGTAGTTACTTTAGCTGGTGTAGTTACTGTAGTTGCCGTAGTTGGTGTAGTTGCTGTAGTTGCTGTAGTTGGTGTAGTTCAAGTAGTTGCTGTAGTTCGTGTAGTTGCTGTAGTTCGTGTAGTTACTGTAGTTACTGTAGTTGGTGCAGTCACTGTAGTTGGTGTAGTTGTTGTACTTACTGTAGTTGGTGTAGTTGCTGTAGTTCGTGTAGTTCGTGTAGTTACTGTAGTTGGTGTAGTTGATGTAGTTCATGTAGTTACTGTAGTTGCTGTAGTTGGTGTACTTACTGTAGTTGGTGTAGTTACTGTAGTTGGTGTAGTTACTGTAGTTGGTATAGTTGGTGTAGTTGGTGTAGGTGCTGTAGTTGATGTAGTTACTGTAGTTGATGTAGTTGGTGTAGTTACTGCAGTTGCTGTAGCTGGTGTAGTTGGTGTGGTTGCTGTAGTTGCTGTAGTTGCTGTAGTTGCTGTAGTTACTGTAGTTACTGTAGTTGCTGTAGTTGGTGTAGTTATGTTTGTGTATTTTTGCAATTTTTGATTTTCAAATCAGTTTCTCGGGCAATTTTTGACAAACAAACTGTATTTTATTCGGAAACTAGTGGTACTATTTATTCTAGACAGAGAAAATTTGTTTTTGTGAACTTTTATACGGTCTATACAAAATTTTCTGTGCAGACGGTCGCGTAATACTGTTTTTGAGAACTGCTAAAATTGAAAATAGCCCGTTCGTCAATCTTAATTCTTGTGCTTCCAACCTTTCACCTTAGTTAAGTTTCACCTCAGTTAAGCTTGTTCAAAGTGCGACGCTGTTAGGCTTGGGCTATCTATATATATTAGCCTACACGTCATCCAGTCGATGACTTACGTTGCAATTTCAACATACCAAAAAATTGCCCCCTGAAAGGAGACATTTGCTCCGGACGCGCGCATTACTGAAATGAACTTTTGCCCATGCGCGGTTGAGCTCGAACGGCCTGGCCGCTAGTACGCGAAGTCACCAATAGAATCCAAAATGGGCCCAGTCGAAGAATATTGGACTGAAAAAAAATGGCGGTTCTTTTCGCTCCAACTAAATTATATTTTCCACCAAAATGTCACTTGATCCCAGTCTCTTCAAAATCGAATGTGACTGTTGACATTACGCCTATTAAAATGAGTTATACCGTTAAAAGCGATGATCGCGCGGTTGAACTCCATACAAGCCTTTACGTGACATTTGTCAGTTCAAGGTCAAAATGACGGGACTTCTTTTTAAGTTATTTAAATGTTTTAACGTTTCCAGATGGAGTAATAACCAAATTACTGGAATCCGAGTCTGGATTTCCGAAAAGTATCTGAATTCATATATGGGCGAAATTTCGAATTTGCCTTCCAAAAATGGCATTTTCGCGGTGATTTTAAGGGTTAAATTAGGGGCCTGGAGACGAGTTAAAAACTTAGAGGCAAATGTCATCCTATTTTTTTACCATGCACAAAATCTTTCTCGAACACTAGACGTCTCTTTGCAGATAAATATTGAATCATCTACTACAGTTTCCTGTACTCCTTTCAACGCGTCAGGTTTTACTTTGGACAACCCGTACCGAATAGCTTACGTCTAAAAATTCATGATTGCTAATTATTTCAGACCTGATGTTCAGGTTTGAAAACAAAACAGCACTTTCAGCAATGGCGGCTCTTAAATTATTTAACCCATTGACGACCGGGCAATTTTTCAATTTTAGCGATTCTCGAAAACGGTATTACGCGGACCGTCTGCGCAGTAGATTTCGGGTGCAAAAAACCTTAGAAAAACAACTTTTTTCAGTCTAGAATAGCTAGAATGACTAATTTCTGAATAAACTACACCAGTTGCGTACCAAAAATTGCCCAAGAAACTGATTTGGAAATCAAAATTGCAAAAAAAAAATGCACATATATCTTTGCAAAAGGCGAGGCGAGTGAAGGTATAACATATAGAGTTTTAGTTTGTTTAAATGAAATCGCTTTTCATCCTATACAAATGAATGAACAAACAGATACTGTCAGCAAAATCTTGTTTTGACTAATTTTATTCAAATATCTGTTAGTTTATCTGTAAAAGCAAAACGTGTACCGTTAGCTGGTCGAGGAACTGCGCTTGCAAGCAAAAGGCGAAACTCATGAATTTGGGCACGTTTTATAAATATTTCTCAAAATCTGACGAAAACACAAAGAAAAGGTCAATCACAAATTGATATCAACAGAAATTTCCATCGAAAAATGTTATTTCTTTTACCGTGATGTCCCTTATCTGCTTAAAAATGCTTTAAAACTCCGTTTCTTCGGTACTGACGTGCGGAGAAATATCGCCCTGCATTGATATAAACATATGAAGTTCCTCGAAACAGAATTTCATCGCTTGAAGTTTCTCTTTTTTCACTATAGTGGCAACTTAGTATTCTTGAAACTTTTTCTTTCTATTTTATATCTTTTACATGCGTGCTATTACTCCGACAACCCGAAACTACGGCTTTAAAGACCAAGTACACGGCGACAGCGGTAACCAAATCTGATATTCTCGAGCTTATGACGCAGTTCAGGAATTGCTTGTTCATTTGACAATATGCTTCTTACGTTACCGGTGGAAAAATCCAGAGTTACATCTTTCACGCGCTGCAAGTGCGACAAGTCCCTTCCAACGAAGAACCTAACTAGGCGAAATTTGACATTGGAAGGGACTTGTGACAAGTCTACACCTACAGCAACTACAGTAACTACACCAACTACAGCACCTACAGTAACTACAGCAACTACAGTAAATACTGCAACTACACGAACTACAGCAACTACAGTAACTACACCAACTACACCAACTACAGTAACTACAGCAACTACAACAACTACAGCAACTACAGCAACTACAGTAACTACAGCAACTACAACAACTACAGTAACTACAGCAACTACAGCAACTACACAAACTACAGCAACTACACAAACTACAGCAACTACACCAACTACAGCAACTACAGTAACTACACCAACTACACGAACTACAGTAACTACACCAACTACAGTAACTACATGAACTACAGCAACTACACCAACTACACCAACTACACCAATTACAGCAACTACACCAACTACACGAACTACAGTAACTACAGTAACTACAGTAACTACAGTAACTACACCAACTACACTAACTACAACAACTACACCAACTACAGTAACTACACCAACTACAGCAACTACACGAACTACAACAACTACTTGAACTACACCAACTACAGCAACTACAGCAACTACACCAACTACACCAAGTACACCAACTACAGTAACTACAGCAACTACACCAACTACACCAACTACAGTAACTACACCAACTACAGTAACTGCAACAACTACACCAACTACAGGAACTACACCAACTACACCAACTACAGTAACTACAGCAACTACACGAACTACACCAACTACAGCAGCTACTCCAACTACAGCAACTACAGCAACTACAGTAACTACACCAACTACAGCAACTACACGAACTACAGCAACTACACCAACTACACCAACTACACGAACTACACCAACTACAGTAACTACACCAACTACAGTAACTACAGCAACTATACCAACTACAGTAACTACACCAACTACAGTAACTACACGAACTACAGCAACTACACGAACTACACCAACTACAGCAGCTACACCAACTACAACAACTACACCAACTACACCAACAACAGCAACTACACCAACTACACGAACTACAGTAAATACTGCAACTACAGTAACTACACGACTACAGCAAGTACACCAACTACAGCAACTACACCAACTACACCAACTACACGAACTACAGTAACTACACCAACTACACGAACTACACCAACTACACCAACTACACCAAGTACACCAACTACACCAACTACAGCAGCTACACGAACTACAGTAACTACACCAACTACAGTAACTACACGAACTACAGCAACTACAGCAACTACACCAACTACAGTAACTACACCAACTACAGCAACTACACGAACTACACCAAATACGGTAACTACACCAACTACAGTAACTACACGAACTACAGCAACTACACCAACTACGGTAACTACACCAACTACAGTAACTACACCAACTACAGTAACTACACGAACTACAGCAACTACACCAACTACGGTAACTACACCAACTACAGTAACTACACGAACTACAGCAACTACACCAACTACGGTAACTACACCAACTACAGTAACTACAGTAACTACACCAACTACAGTAACTACAGCAACTACACTAACTACAGCAACTACACGAACTACAGCAACTACACGAACTACACCAACTACACCAACTACAGCAACTACACTAACTACACGAACTACAGCAACTACACCAACTACACGAACTACACGAACTACAGCAACTACACGAACTTCACGAACTACACGAACTACAGCAGCTACACCAACTACAGCAACTACACCAACTACACGAACTACAGTAACTACACCAACTACAGTAACTACACGAACTACACTAACTAGAGTAACTACAGCAACTACACGAACTACACGAACTACACCAACTACACCAACTACAGTAACTACACCAACTACAGTAACTACACGAACTACAGCAACTACAGCAACTACACCAACTACAGTAACTACACCAACTACAGTAACTACAGCAACTACACTAACTACAGTAACTACAGCAACTACACGAACTACAGCAACTACAGCAACTACACCAACTACACCAACTACAGCAACTACAGCAACTACAGCAACTACAGTAACTACACGAACTACAGCAACTACACGAACTACACCAACTACAGCAGCTACACCAACTACAGCAACTACAGCAACTACACCAACTACACCAACTACACGAACTACAGTAACTACACCAACTACAGTAACTACACGAACTACACTAACTACAGTAACTACAGCAACTACACGAACTACACCAACTACACGAACTACAGGAACTACACCAACTACACCAACTACACCAACTACACGAACTACAGTAACTACACCAACTACAGTAACTACAGTAACTACACCAACTACAGTAACTACAGCAACTACACGAACTACACTAACTACAGTAACTACATCAACTACACGAACTACACCGACAACAGCAACTACACCAACTACAGTAACTACAACAACTACAGTAACTACACTAACTACACCAACTACACCAACTACAGTTACTATGGTAACTACAGTAAATACATTAAATACCGTTTAGAGTAGTACAAGCACTGTTCTGTATTCGTGACGGTAGTCATGAATGTATTACCTTCTCTTGAGCTGAGTTCTCTGAGTCAAGACGAAGTGTTTCGACGGATAGAAAAGGAAAGATATCGCGGCGAAGGGCGTGGTGTCACGTTCAACCTTCCTCCAACCAAGTGGATCGAGATGATGGTGACTTGTTGGGATTATGAGCCATGCTTAAGGAAAACAGCGACGGAATGCAAAGATTTGATTAAGGAAATTAAACACAGTTTGTGAAGTAACACAATATTACGTGAGCAATTTCAAAAGTACTTTTTAACAGAACAAAGTACACTGAAAACGCTTTTCTATGAGAGTTTCACGAAATGTTACAGTCCATGAATAAAATGATAATTGTAATAATAATAATAATAATAATATAATAATAATAATAATAATAATAATATAATAACAATATAATAATAATAACAAGATGTTTATTAATAATATAATAATGATAATAATAACAATAATAATAATGATAATAATAATAATAATAATAATAATAATAATTTTAATAATAATAGCATTCGTATATAAAAAAATTGCCAATGTTACTGATGAACCGCGCGCCTATCTATTGCTTACGTAATTGTAGCGCGGTCAAGTTGGTGTCCAAAACGATGTATCCTCGATATTTTGAGTAGGAAATGGCCCACACTCAATGAAACTTAGTCTCGAATTTTGTGATCGATACGGTGGTAATTCAAGGGAGAAATCGTTATTAGTCAAATCGTCCTTGTGTTACGCACTTCTCCGATTGAACATCACTCTCCTTCCCTATTACTCCCTGAATTGTACTCCACTGAATCCAGAAGTAATATTACAAATGAGATGGTAATAATAATGTAATGGGAGTTTAGAATTTCTCGTCAGTTACTCGAACTTTTAAGTCATATAAAAACGTAAAAACGTTCTTTTTTGGATTTTTTATCCATAAAATAGGATATGTTCTAACTATTTAACATACAATTTCTGAGCATTCGTTCGTGGGATCCACTATTTAAGGTCATTGTTTTTCTTTACTTTAACAAGCTATACCTAAACTGGTTTAGTTTTTAAATTTTAAATACTTAGACTTTGAAACGATCTATCGCAAAACGATTGTGGAAGCCGAAAGTGTTGCAGACGTTTCACAAAAATCTTAGAAGACATTTGCGAGAACAATGAAATGTATAAATATTATTCCTTTTTTGCCCTTTTGCTCATACTTTGTACATAGTTTTCAATTACATTCATTTATACTTATTTTTTTTTAGATGTGCTTATATTAATGAGTCTTTTTCGTTACAGTATTTTTTATTCAGGTTCCACCCTTGCATATTCCTTTGAGGGCGCCTTCAATGTAATCTCCTTTTTGCACATTTCGGAGGTCTGATAAGTGATATTATAATAATTTTAACACATTCGTTGCTCGTGAAATGCACCAAATGCAATGAAAAATAGTGGAAAATGTATTTACCCTAAAAGAAACTTTGTAGCTTAGCTATAAAACTTGTAAATGTATTTTAATGTATTTTTTACACAAGCCTTTAGCTTAAATTTATTTGTATCGTATTTTTAAAGAAAAATGTCAAAAAAGGTTTTCCCACTTTTACAGTAAAGCTTGGTTCCCACTAGCTACGTAAGCGACATAAGCGGAATCGTAAGCGGAATCGTAAGCGGAATCGGAATCAGAAGAATCTTGCGATCTAGTGGAAATTAAAACGACGGAAGCGATGGAAGCGGAATCGGAAGAAAAAGAAACCTTCTGATCCTTCCGATTCCGATTCGGTCGCGCTGCCGATTGCGATTGCGACTCGGTTTTTTGTTTACACTAGAACATAAGGCTCCTTACGCTTCCTACTCCGACTCCGCTTCCGATTACGTCGCTAGTGGGAACTGTAAATTGTAAACTGTAAACTGTAAACTGTAAATCTTTATTTAAACACGGTAAAATCATCAGGAACCTAACCTAGCTAACCTAACTAGCCTAAACAAATTACAAAGCTAACTACAATTAATCTAAATAACCTGTTTTTCATGAATGCCGTGTGTAGTTTAAATTAAGAATTCAGATAAGCTGATCGTTTAAATTGACTTAGAGATTTCATTTCTCTCGTATCACAGGGTAGGCTGTTCCAGAGAACTGCTCCGCTATAACTAAAACTGTTTTTCATGTAATTAGTTCGTGGGATCGGGACGACTAGTTTGTTATCAGAGTCCCTCAGGGAATAGCGCATTCCATTTCGTTTAACAAATTTAGAGGACAGGTATTCAGGAACAAGACCATTTAAATACTTGTAAACCATTAAGATTTTCTGTATTTGAAACCAACCCTAACAGATCGTAACTAATAGTATGTAATTTGTTTTACTATTTATAGTATTTAGTACATTAAAGGGGCTATGTCTCCATTTTTAGTGTTTCTTTAGAAAGCACAAAAGACATTTTTGTATTTATATTAGTGGAACCCTTAAAATAATTAATGGTCCAGTTTTGTTTGAAGTTATTCTACTAGTGCTCTAAGTGTAAACATAAGTGTATTGGACTGTGGTTGGCCAGGATGGAAATGGATCGCAACTTCAAAAACTGGTCAAAGTATTTTTTCAAATTTATCCTGTTTTGTCTTGGAAAAGTCCGGCGCTAAAACTCAGATTATGAATGATTCTCTCTTCGAAAATTCACTTGATATCTTCCTCGTGGTGTTCTAAAAGCATTTCGTGTTCGATAAGGGTAATTAGTTCTAATTTGGGGCAGTTGTGAGCCCCAAATTCCCGTGTCATAGCTCCTTTGAGTATAAAGGGTGTCAATGGGATGTAACTTGCGTTACATGTCTAGGGGACTTCAACTCACTAAATACATTCTTAACTAAGAAAATTCTTATGTTTATCAGAGGTGTACACAGTATTTTTGCAAGGCGACGAGTTCCATCTTGTCCGAAATCAGTCACACAAGACAGTTAAGTCCTGTTTATACAGAGCGCGACCACGAACGCGATCATTGCGACTTTTCGCTCGAAAGTTCGCACGACCGTTTATACAGAATGCGGTAATTCGGAGTGTGATAGTCGCGATGTGTGCTGCCATGCACCTCAAGCATGTTAAGGCATGGCTCAGAACCTAATTTGCATAAAACCTGAAAACGATCATAACTTAAAAGTGATTCACCTGAACAGGCTCAAACTTAGCAGCAGGATAAAACTTGTTAACCTTGAACCATTGTTTACTTTAAATGTCGCATATTTGTATCACATGACCTGTTATGATTGTTTTCGTACACAAAAAGAAAATTGAAAATGGGGTGCCGAGATGGCATATAATGGATATAAATTGAACCGTTAATGTATTTGTATGCTTCTCCCCTATATGAATCTGGCCGGAATGGTTGACTATGATTTACAGTTGAAGGGTTATTTCGTAAAACAGGTCACGTGACATATTTTGTCTCTTAATATCTTTTTAATAAAATACAAAAATTGTCCATTCCGGGCAGGGAAAGTATTTATGCATTGAGGCAAACAATTGCTTATGATTTTCTCTTGGCTAAAGTTAACCATCCTTACCCCATTTGAAGTTTCCTTTTTGTCCAAATTATGACGTCATCAGACACGTGACCACAATAATCAAACCTTAAGTTATTTAAGGACGCTAAATCCAGTTTGTTGTATACTTTTGGTGACTCTTGGGGCTAAAATAGATTACTTCTAAAGGAAAAAATAATTTACTTCGCGGGGGGTCTACACCGAGGGACGAGCCATGCCTTAACATGCTTGAGACCATCTCATGAAAATGGCAGCAAACGCTTCAGACACAGATTCAGATGACATTTTGGCATTTTACCTCTTCGCACGGAGAACGAAGGAGAAAGAATAGGAGATACAGGCGTACATCAGTACATCTGATTTTACAGTAGCGTCATATTTATGGCAAATATAACCACCTAATAAAAGAGTTTCATTTCTACCCAGACAAGTTTCATTGCTACTTCAGAATGATAGAGGAAAAGTTCGACCACGTGCTGGGACTTATAAAAGGTTATATTCGAAAGGAAGACACCAATTGGCGCAAGGCAATTACACCAAGAGAACTGATAGTATGACAAGATCGCAATAAAATTCGCTCTGGATGCAATCTCTACGACTTTCCGTATGAAGCAATTTCCAGCCGCGTTCGTGGTAGCCTTTAGCATAAACGGATTCATACAAATTAATTATATGCAATCCATCCAATGCGAACGTCGCATTCGCGTTCGTTCGTACATTAAAGACGCATGTTTCACGTTCATGAAGGTAACATTTCTTGAAGTGAAATAGCACCAACTTCCCGTCTCTCGTTTTCACATTGAAATAGTTCACTCCTTCCATTTTTTGCAAGGATTCTGTCCGAAATTCTCATCAAGAAGTGCGGGGAACGTCCGCAACCACTGGAAATCCCCTCCCCCTGGGTACGTCCCTGTTTATATTTCGAATTTGGCGCATACAAACTAACAATGCAAAACACATTTAATCTAATTTGTCAAGTTTATTTAGCGTGGTTAAGTACACATACAGAATTATATAACAGTGACTGTAGGCGAGTTGTTTTAGGTACGCAAAATGTTTTGCTAAATTAAGGCCTATGGTATCGATTTGCAGAGGAGCATCTCGATTTCATTGTCGGGGGGAGGGGCGGAGTGGATAAGGGAGGCAGGGGGTGGAAAATCCGGTGTATCGAATGAAAATGTTCAGTAGAGACTGCAAAAAAATCTCCGGGTCTTATTAAATTCGATAACTGTTGGGAAAACAGGAAAATAGGAGTTTAAATTAAAGCCGAGAAACAAAAGATTTTGAAATAAAAATGTCTTGCAGAAGCCAACTTTAAATTTGTTGATGTTGATTTGTAATCTAGTTGATAATGATTTCTAATATTGATTGAATGTGTTCTACATAAACCATGCTTCCCTTTCCTTGTTTGTTTGTATTTTTTGCTGAGCTCTGCCATTGATCAAAAAAAAGGGTATTTAACTAATCAAAGTAAACTTGCTGTTTCTCAGCCAGTCAGGATCAAAGCCATTTTACCAATTGTAATTGTCTTACAAGTGCTTTTTCCGCGTTGGCACGACCGGTTTCGTTTTTTTTGTTGTTGTTGTTGTTGTTGTTGTTGTTTTTTTTTTCCTTTTTTCTTCTAAGAAAGTGCTTTCCCTGAAAGAAAACATAAAAACTTTAATAAAGAGGATTGTGAAAGGTGTCATATAAGTATAACTCATAAGTTGGGAAGAAACCTTTTTCGCAAAAAATTTGGAAAAACCGAGTGAATTTGATGAAACAAATGGTCAAAATGTTACTATACCTTTTTTAAGCTTGCGTAATCTTGTTTTAGTTTTAGCTTTTATTCTATATCATAAAGCGATATATAAATAAGGCCAACTATGCTTTATATATCATCTTCTCTTCTGCTCGTTCTAAGATCTCTTTTTCCTCGTTCCTCGTTCCTCGTTCCTCGTTCTTCGTTCCTTGTTCTCCGTCTCCCGTTTCCTCGTTTTCCCGTCTCCCCGTTTCCCGTTCCAGGCCCCTGTCTCCGTCTTCCGGTTCTTGGCGAGGAAAGAATGAGGAACTTAAATGATAAGCAAACAACAGTTAGGTCACGTAGTCATCTCTCGCCCTGCGGACACCTCGCTACTTATTAATAATCTCCCAAGAGTGCCAAGCATCAAACTTCAAAGAAAAATCCCAAATTTCATTTTCTTGACTGTTGATCAACAAATGGCAAAAGTACGGCCAAAGAGGTTTAATTTGAATGGTCACATCAAAGGATTTCGTCGGCAGACTCAAAAGTTAGACCTACATTTTATGTCACATTGGCATTTTTTTTTTGTTTTCCCTCCGGCGGCATCCGGCTGAACATGAAAAGCTATGAAATATATTTTTGAAACTATTTTAAAGGGCATTACAGCTTTATTTTCAAAAGAAATTCACTGAGAATAGAACAGAACTGATCTAAATAAAACTGAAAAGAAAGTAAGAATTTAAATTGATGACGCATAGAAGGAGCGCACATCATCCTTATCAGATAAAGTCACGTAAAGTTTGTTATAATTGACAGCAGAAGTAAAGGTCATTAGTCTTCCGGTCATGTTTTATATTTCATGCACGGTCCAAAACATTATTTGCGATCTACCAGAAATTTCAAGGCACTCTGAGAGGTTTGTTTGTGTTCCATGAAAGAAGTAAGATTATTCTCGACTGTTGAGTCGTCGTAATGAAATCTATCGAAGCATTTGACTACAACTAGAATGGCATCGGCGATGAGGCAACAAACTCCGACTTCTACGCTGCTCTTATCCTTCGAGAAAGGAAAGCTACATTAACAGATCTAATTTTGGTTCCATGAAAGAAGCAAGGTTATTTTGAAGCTTGAACTGCATTTAACGTCGAAAGCGAATAGTGTCAGTTACATCGCATGAAGCCGCTCAGTGACGACTGCGATCGCAACGAGTAGAAATGGCGCAGAAAGTCCCTGCAACGGGCCCTACAAGCCCTGGTCGTAGCCGTAAGGAAAGTATTGCAGACATTGTGGAGGACTTAAACTTACTACGGGTGTCTGCAAAGGAACTTAAATCGGAATCCAGCATGCGGAAGGCTCGACAATCAAGGATCAAAGAACTTAAGAAAGAAAACGGAACTCTGGATAAGGTATGTTTCCACGGAATTTATCAAAAACGAGGAAGAGTGTTTCATCAGGATATCCAAACACCGAGAAGTGAGTTGAAAACTCGAGGCACAGCCGAGTTTTTTTAGCCTACTTCGAGGAGTTTGAATACCTGATGAAACAGTCTCTCAAATGTTTGATATAGCTTTTCAAACTAATTGCTAAATACGAAGAAAACGTAAGGAATAAAATCGCCAAAATCTATGCAAATTAAGACCAGGTAAACATACATTCTTCACTCTAGTGATTTCCATTGTGTTCTCTTTTTGAATTATATTTTCAACACAGTCCAAGATTCCAATCAGCTCTACTATTAGCTTCTATAATTCAAGCTCCATAGTCGCTTGTGATCAGGCTTCTATCAGAGGTTTACTATAGGCGAACGAAGCGAAATAACCCCTTGCTCAGCCTGTTGACAGCTATGGCTTACATATCATTTAAGGAGGTTTGACGTTTGCTAATGCACTGAACGCCGACAATCTCGTTAACAGACACCTCCATGTAATCGGGACAATCGCGCGGGACCTGAGGTACCTTGTTGGCGGCGCAGTGAGTTAGCAACCTGACTCAATGAGTGAGTTGCTTTCACACAAGTTCAACTGGGGGGGAAAATAACAAGATTCATTTAATCATTTCATTCCCACGGTCGATTATGTAGGGAAGTTCTGACTTTTGAGTCTGTGGACGAAATCCTATCCGTGATCGGCAGTACTTTTGCTTTGTTTTTCAATATTTTACAAAATGAAATTTGGGATTTTATATGAATTATTATCTTTGGCGCTCTTGGGAGTTAAAGGGTTGATATACTCTTTCTCGACACAAGCAAACTCATGTAGTGTACCTTTGATCTGCGGTTGGCGTTTTTATGCCAGTAGTGCGTACTGGAGCTAGCAGTCTCCTAACAGACATCTAGCCTGTGTACAACCGCCCCCTCCTCTCAAGAAAAAAATGGTGAACGAGATGGGGGTGGCTGTGACAAGACAAAAATATACCCATGTTCTTTAAGCGCGAAAGGAAGTGATTATAAAGGGAATAAGGAATGAGGAACTGAAATATAAAAACATCCAGGAAGTAAATAATGTCACGCAAGTAATTTTATCATGCACAGGACTTCAATGCACAAGTAATTATATCATGAACAGGTCTCTTAGCGAAAATCATTTCCTGTATTTTTTTTACTTCGTGCCATTCTAGGCGAGCAAGCAGGCAGCTGAGCTAGCGTGATTTCATGTCAACTCACTTTCCCGTATTTTATGACTTTTTAGTTTTTTTTTTGGAGATGGAGATCAAAACAACGTCAAACGTCCTGTTCTTTATTCTTAGGGCTATCTAAGGATCTTGGGTGGCCTGGACCAAACTCGCGAACGTTGGTGTATTTTGCAGAAGAATTACGAGAAAATAAAGGACGTTCTTCAAGAAACGCTAGCGATAAGCTCTAGAGTAAAAGATGATTTTCTTGCTGGAGCTGAAGAAAGAATCAAAGATCTTCAAAACAAGAGATTCATTGTTCTCGTAGCTGGTAAGACTTTATCACATGCAGGGCAGACTATATACTGTATATCAGCCCATACAATAGAGGGTGGCAAAGGGATTTTACGTGACGCGTGATTGCCCCAGAATTAGCCGCGTGATGCGTGATTGTGCCCCAATTAACGGCGTGATGCGTGACCAGTAGCGTAGCGTATTGCGTGATTTGCTATTTTAGAAGCGCGTGACACGTGATTTACCTATTAGATTTTCGTGATACGTGAATGCTTTCGACATTTTTTGAAAAACAAGAAAGCTATCACTCAAAGGACTCGACGTAAATTGTCTAATTCAACATCTGTCTTGTCTTTTCTGTCTTTTCTTGACCTTTTATCTTCGTGGTTGGTCCAAAACTGAAATCCGACTCATAGACATTCATACTAGTTAATGTAATTAATATCTAACAGGACTTTTCAGTGCTATTTTGTTTCGACCATGTGACATTCCAGTTTATATACACTCGATCTTCTCGCTTATGTTATAACAAATCCTTTTATTCCTTTAACAGGAGAGACCAGTGCGGGAAAGAGCAGTTTGATAAACCTTTTACTAAATGACCCGCATCTACTGCCAACCAACGTCTTACAAAGTACTCTGACAATCTGTGAAATATCGTATGGAACCAGGAAAGAAGCAGTTCTACATTTTGCCAAACCAGAAATGGAGCCCATGAAGCTAGAGGAGAGCAATTTTGTTGCGATAAAGAACTACATCGAAAAACTGAGAGATGACGGGCAGTGGTGCAATAAAATAGAAATCAGGATACCCAATCCACTGTTAGAGGTACAAAGAGTATAACTATGTGCATGCTTCATCTGCTTTACCGATAGAATTTACTGGATACGTCCACTACTTAACCTTATTTTGCCTGGGCTTTTTTTGAGTTCCTAAGCCGGGGAGGGGGGGGGGGGGGGCATTCCCCCTCGTAACCTCAAAAGCATTGAGGCTATGACAATACACCTTATTCCAAAATGGCGGCCAATTTATTATTCTTTTATCTGCATGTTAATTAGCCCTCTTGGCCTCATTTTCGCTTGAAAATTCCTTTGTAGTTTGCACATGCTGACGAGGCCATGAGGGCTAATTTACATAGATATAAAAGAATAATAAAATGGCCGCCATTTTGGAATAAGGTGTATAAAACCTAGAGGGTACATAGTAAGTCCAATAATGTCTCCTTTGTGATACGCACAATGGAATGATGACGTCATATGACGTGGTTATTAGGTATTTAGTTATACGGCCGCCATCTTGAATCCGCCAACTTGGATTTCTGAAATTCTTCAAAACCTCTTAAAAACCGTCGAAATTGACTCAAAATTAATAAAAACCAATAAATAAACGCTAAATGGCGTAAAAATGTAAAAGTTATATCAATAAACATTGTTTTTCTTCATTCAACGGTTAAATATGCACATTTCAAAAAACATGGTTGTCAAAATCTGTTGCCAAGAAAACATCAAGTCAGATGATCAATAAAATGTCATATGAAATTGTTGCCAGATAAGTTTTAGAAAAAGTCACAAATTTTGATGGCGTTTGAATGCATATTAAAGGCGCATTTCTATCCGGTATGCAATGCGGTCGTTTGTTTTTGTTTTCAAATCGCGGTATTGTTAAATGGCGTACTCTGATTGGTCAACTATTTTTGTTCGGCTTTTCTCAAACACAAGACATATGCTCGCGAGAAATTCATCGAGCGGTGATTTTGCGCTATTAACTCGCTATTCGTCTAGAAAGTACCTCATTCAACTATGGAAACAGACGAATCACTCGATGATGCTGAATCGCCAGGAAGAGTAAATGCTTACGGTCAATCGTCAATCCGGAGAATGAAGAAGACGAGAATAAGGAAGATGAACAAGTAGATGACAAATCCACGTGCAAACATTCAATGTCGGATCACTCAGCTTCATTTGTTCGCGTAAAGATTTACTCTTTTATTTTCCCCTATCCTTTATGTTCATTTAGGTGACGGTGACTTGTTCTTGTAAAGAAGCTTGTGCCCAAAAGAATGGTCCAGGTGCCTGTCTTTGTAAAGCGACAAACAAAAATTGCTTGTCTGGTTGCCGCTGCATTCACTCGAAATGTAAAAACAAGGCGAGTTGCGTTCGTTTCTAACCATTCGGAGCAACAGAAATTCCGCAAACTCGCTGTCCGTAGTTTTTTCAAATCCAAGAGCTTGTTTTCTTGTTCTCCAGAGGACAAAGACATATTTTCTCGGGCGAATCAACTTCAAAGAGCCAGGTAACTTTGGCCTTCTATCACGGTGGCAATTAGATATATTTAGATCTTGTCGCGGTTTTTCTAAATTTTTATATTGGCCTGATAGCAAAAATCCATCGACACTGCTGGAAAAAGCATCTCAAAATTAGTGAAGTGGCCGAGGTTAAAGGGAACCTCCATGGAAATAACTCCCCCGGACCAGGTGCAAATATAATTTTGGTGTACAATAAAATGGATATAAATATCGCCTATTTTCGCTTTTAAATTTCCAGCGCGCCGCTTTTTTAAATATTTATGACGTGTTACAGTTGTCGCTATTGTTAAGAATCGAAGTTCTTTTGTATGCAACAATAGCCCAATTTCGATATATTAAAATTCAACTTGAAAAACAAAAGACATCACTACGAGGCTTAGGGGAATGATAGTAGGGATTGTATGGTTTATTCCCCTAAGCCTCGTAGTGATGTGTTTTGTTTCAAGTTGAATTTTAATATATCGAAATTGGGCTATTAGACAACCGTTACACGTCATAAAAATTCAAAATGGCGGCGCGCGGGAAATTTAAAAGCGAAAATAGGTGATATTCATATCCATTTTTTTATACACTAAAATTATATTTGCACCTGTTTCTAAAATAGATTAATTTAGACTTTATTTCCAACAGTTTAACGTCAATCTGTTATAACAATGGAGGTGCCCTTTAAAAGCGATATCTTTTAAAATAGTACAGATATACCTCCGCAAAGTCGATAAATTTCACAGACGTTTGTATAGCGCGGCCAAGTGACCTTAAGGTCAGACACTCGTCGACTTCAAACAGCAAAATTTACAAATACAGTCAGAATATATGCAAAACACTTTGAGAAAAATATGAAAAGATAAACAGGGAATGTATTTAGAAGAAGAACATTGAAAATATTTACATGTTTGCTTTGGAAAAAGGTGATGATAAAGGGCTTTCGAAGAATCGTAATTTCGTGATACACGAAATTCAAGATTAGCGATCGCAGCGCGCAATGCATCTCAGATGGAAATGGGCCTTTAAAGAAGTTATAAATGCATGTAGGATGCATATCACATGCCACGCGTCTCTCATTGGAGCAACCGAACGATATGTGCAAGTCGCGGGGAGCGGTTGGACTCCCGTCGGGAACTCAGAATCGACCTTTTTTCTTGATTTCCACTTACTCGTTTCAAACTGAATAATACATTTACTTTTAGTTTGACCGAACGCCTTACCTCGTATCTAGGAAGGGGTTCAGAGCCATCGTAACATTTTTGAAAAGTTAAGATGGCTTTGAACCCCTTTCCAGAATTTTTTTAAACTTTGCAAAAAGTTGTATATTAACATACTAATTACAATGCGATAATAAAAATGGGCGTCACCGAGATAGTTTTTTAAGTTACAAGCACTAAGTTTAAATTACTGAAGAGTGACTTTAACAGGTTATTCTGTTACAATGGTAATCTGTTACGTCATCGACAATGACTATAGCTTATAGCATCGACTGAGTATTGACCCTTCAAAGTATAAGTGCGATGGAACTGAAATGATGGGAACTCTTTTGAGCCACCTTGGGCTTACTTTCAGATGACCAAAACCCGAGCTTGTCAAAAAAGTACTTACTTCTAGATACCAATCATGTAAAAAGAAATCAACGCATCGGCTTAGATGATCCTTTAGAATATTAAAAGTAACGTTTTTTTGGTACTCTACCATATACTTCAAGCACAAAAAGGTTCCCCGGTGGATCAATGTTGTGTTTTCTTACAGGGTGGTGTGGTAATTGTAGACAGTCCGGGGATTGGCGATTCCGAGGATGTCAATGGGATTGCCTTAGAATATTTGTCACAGGCCTCCGCTTTTATCTACGTAATAAACAGTCCAAATGCTGGAGGATTACAAGATGACAGGGTAAGAAAGCAGGCATTTTCATTTTAAAACTCTTCTAACTACAAAGTTATCTGTTTTTTTTTTTTTTCATTTTAGAATATTTTAAAGCTTCTTTAAAACGATGATTTTGACTGCTTGCCTTATTGTAAAACTCGTGGATGTTTGTTTCGTGGCGTAAAAGAAATCAACACTAACGTTAAAATAATGGAAGCATGTTTCTATTTGAAACCCTATACCTTTTCCAATGATGACGTAGCTGATCAGAAGAGAGAAGACGCTGGGAACGAGGTTGTGGAAACGGATTTACAAAGGAAAAAACTTAAGCGCAACGTTTTTTGACCCACATACAGATTAAAAAACTGATAGCCGCAAAACACGACACAATAATGATAATAACAATAACAGTAATAACTTTATTGAAGGTCAATGTATTTAGCTGCAAGGTTTGATCCTGGCAGCAAAAAGGCTAATAATAAGCACTGTAAGTGTCGACCCTCTCACAAAAAAAAAAAATATTTCGTAACAGGAGCCACTGCTAACGTTAATCTTATGAATGGTTCTGTTTAAATCGTTTAGCTGATGCGTATTGTGAAGAAATGGATAAAACTCTACAAAGAAGATAAATGCAGGGGTCTCACTGCCGACTCTGCACTGTTTGTCTGCAACAAGTGGGATAATGTGGAAAGACACACCAGTCCGTCTGAAAAAGAAAACCTCCAAAAAGACACCATCTGCAAACTTAAGAAGGAAATCCCTAAACTTGACGAAGAATCCCAGGTGATTAAAATGTCGGTTTACACAGCCGCCCAAATACAACACAAGTTTCATGCGATGAGTGATGATCTAAACAGCCTGATTGATGGAATACAACGTCTGCTACCTCTTTGTATCGTGAGGAAAACAGAGCACTTATACTGGTAGGCTTAACAAAAGTTCTTTACATCGCTTAACTAAGTAACGTAAAAGCTCTCATACATATCTAACTAGCCTAGGGGCTATAAACGATTAAGAGTAGGATCACAACCTTTCTCATGTAACTGAGTATTCCTTTAACCTCGACCGAGCGCCTTCTCCGCTTTCGAAGTGGGAGGCGAGCGTTTAACCGCGGTCAAACGAGAGAAATTTGCAAAAGTTAAGCAAAGTACTTAAAAGTTAAGGTTGTCATTTTCACTGTTTAAAGTTTAATATATTGCCAATACACTGTCAATTTACCAAACGTTTTGAAAGTTTACCAAAAAAGTTCTAAGGGTTTTAAAACTGTGAACTGCAGAATTGTCGGCGCCATTTGCCAACATAATTTTGATCAGGCGCAAAGAGTTTTGGTCAGTTTTCAACGGAAAAAAGCTCATAATTTTGAGAAAAATTAAAAGATATTAACGTCAACTAATTTTTTTGTACATCCTTGCCCATATTTCCATTTAATATTAAATAAAATCCCACTAAATAAAACGCGAAAAACGCCTTGGACGTTTGACCGCGGTGGAGGCGAGCGTAGAAACCCCTCAAGAATGCCAAAAAAAACACAAGATTCTTGGTATATTTTTTTCACGTAATACACGATGAAATGGCAGAGGTTACTTCCAGTGATTGGTAGCCTTAACTTGTTTGTTTCTGGCAATCTGGGATTTTTGAAGTATTATTTTCAGTTGGTCGCCTTGTCCAGGGGCTTCTACGCCTGGCCCACAATTTTGAAAGTGGAGAAGGCCCAGCTAGATTATTCACTTGTGTAACATCACCCTCAGTACCAAATCCAATGACCCTTGTGAAATAATAATAATGATGATGTATTAGGAGCAAAATTTGCTGTTACATTATTACTATCTGTCTTAAGAAGAAAAGCAATATACGGCTATCTCATTTTTAATGCGCATGAATGTTCCTAAACAATACATGAAAAAATTGTTACTTATGATGATGATGCTGATGATGATGATGATGATGATGATGATGATGATGATGATGATGATGATGATGATGATGATGATTATATTTTAACAGGTGGATTAGTGGACAACTCACCATCTTGTCGGATCAGGTAAAAGGCAAGATGAAAAATACTAAACGAAACCGAGAGGAACGACTCAAAGCCCGCAAAGAAGTTGAAGTGAAGCTGGAGAAACTCAAACAAGGCGCCTCCATCAAAGAAATAGAAGAAGCCCTCTCCAATCACGTAAAGCGCATTTCAGAGTACGTCAAGTCCTATTTGGAATCGGATAAAGTAAAAAGCGCGTTTTGCACGTGGGAAGAAGAGGATCTGCCTCGCTTTGATGATGAGCAAAGAAAAAGTGCAGTACAAATGAAGAAGATTTACAAGACATGCTTTGAGCAACGTTTAATATCGTCTCTCCAGGAACTAGAAAACAAGGAAAAGCTATTCACGGCAGCCCACGCTGATCTGGACACGCGGTTTAATCGAGGTTTCTTCGAATTTGAAAAAGACATTCGTGAAATCGATCGAGTTCTTGTTGGTGAATCGATGGATGATGATGAGTTCAACGCTTTTGATGTTAATCCTGATAAATTGCGCCCTCCCTTTGATCCAAGAGTAAAGAAATTCCTAGCTATGACCAGTGCTATTTTCATGCCAGTTTTGTTCCCCATTGGTTTTGCTGCGGGAGTTCTATCTGCGCCGGTGTTTGGCTATTTGGTCGTCGACAAACATCTGAGAGAACTACAACTAAAGAATGATGCTCTCCTAGCCCTGACAAAAAGATCCAAAAAATTCCTCAAGGCATTCATCAAGAACGACGTTTACAACCATGTTTGGCAAGAATTCGACGATGAGAAGAATCGCATTATTAGTATAAAGAGATGCTATCAAGAGCTGATTGTCAAATATGAGCAGAGATGTAGTGATCTCACAAAATGCGAAGATGACGAAATGGAAAAAAAGACTGTGGAGACACTAAATCCTCTGAACAAAACCCTTCAGGGAATAAGTGAAAACCTAATGTTTGATGCCATCCAGCATGGAATACAGGTGATGAACCCGCCTTGCCAAATTGATCAAAGAAGACTTAAATGCAGCAATGCGAAAATCCTTGGGGAAGGAAGTTATGGTACCGTCTGCAAGGGAAAGATCAGTTCTCCTGGACACGGGAGGAAAAAAGTGGCTGTCAAAAGGCTAAGAAAAAGTCCAGATCCATCAAGCGTTGCTTCCTTCCTTCAAGAAGCAGCCATGCTAATGTAAGTGTGCATGTGAAAAATGAAAAGACGGAAGTTTGTTTGTAAATCAAACGCAGCTTTCATAAATAAAACTAGCCTAAGGATATCAACGAATCTAAACGAACCGTGAAGAACGTAATTAACAATAACTTTAGGGCATTTTTGAAAGTCCAGTTTCATAAAACGTTACTTCCTTCCTTAACGAAACAGCCATGCTAGTGTAAATGTAAAAATGAAAAATGATAAGACGAAAGTTTTTTCGTAAATCAAACGCAGCGTTCAAAAATAAAACTACAACCTAAGACAAAATTAGTTGGGAAGGCTTGTAAAACGCTAAAAAATGACACTACCGTTGGATTTCAGCTCATTTAAAGCCTCGCGCAACGCTTTTTATAGACCCCCTCTCCCCCAAATCCAATGTTGAAGACGTCTATACAAAAGACAGTGTAAGGTAAGTATTTGCGTTAACAGCAACTTTGGAAGAGGGGGATGAGGGGGGAGTGGGGAGGAAAACAAGGAACCTTCCCAACACTTTTGTCTTTGGTTGTAGGATAACAACGAAGTTAAACTAACCATGAATAACGTAATTAACGATATTTTTACGGCCCTTTGAAAGAATAGACTATAAATAATAATAATAATAATAATAATAATAATAATAATAATACACACGGAAACACTGTAGTATGGCCCTAATATATGTTTTGCCGGTCTCCCACCTATACACTTGTATACACTTTTACAGTTGTATACACGTATACACTTGTAGTTTCATTGCTCATGGAACTTTTCCTTTCACTCCAGGCAATTGCAACACATGCACATAGTGGGATTCTATGGTGTGGCTATGGATGTTCAAAACCATGAGCTGATTTCCGTGGCCCTGGTCTTTGAGTTGTGCAAAACCAGTCTCAAGAATCACATCTTCGAGAACAAAAACTGTATTCCATGGAAGACGGCGAGCGCGGTGGCTGTCACTTGCCAATGGAGTGAGCAGATTTTAGATGCCTTGGAGTTTATTCATAGCAAGAAAATCGTCCACCGGGATCTCAAGCTAGAAAATGTTTTGGTAAGCCAAACTGGCATTTTGTTGGTGTTGCGGATGTTGTGATCGCCAAATGATGTAAAACAAAAGATTCAATAGACACTGAACAATACTCACATCACAAAACAAAAACTAACCAACAATCGTTTCCGCGATATATTAACCGCGGTTACACGTTTCAACTTTTACCTAGGTAAATTCGAAATAACAATAGCCGCTGCACCCCTTTTATGGCCTTGGCTATTGTTATTCAGGGACCGCGCAGAGGGAGGGGCTGGGGGGGCTTTAGCCCCCCCCCCCCCCCCCACTTTTTTGCAAGAATAAAAATAAATTAAACAAAACATAATTTAACAAAAGTAACGGAGTGAAAAATTATAAAAAATCGTTAATTCGAAAGTGACCAGAGTTACTGGCAAAGACAAACGCGCAGATAAATAGACAGAATGAAGCATTAGTCGTTACAATTGTAAAATATTTCTGTGACCGCACAAGACTATTACAAGCGAATATACTTTGAAGCTATTGACTTGATGATGAACGCTATTGACCAGCGGTTTGACCAGCCAAGCTTTCATACGTATGCAAAGATGGAGTCTCTCTTAATTAAGACCCTCAATTCGCAGGACAAATCCGAAGAGCTAAAGTTTATGGAAAAACTGTACAACGATGATGTTAATATTTCAGTGTTAACCGCCCAGATGGAAATTTTACAAGTGCTGCTGAAGGATGGTGATTATTTTTGTTTTGACGACATCATAGTAAAAATTAAATAGCCTGTTCCAGGCTCTCAGATAGTGGGGCGAGTGAAAAAGTTGCAGCGAGCGAAGAAAAAACAAGTCGGGACTGAGGGATGGAGGGGCGGGGACTGGTCGGCTTTGGCGGATACTGACCCCCTCGATCTGCATAACTCTTCATATCATACTCAGCCTCGTGCAATAATTGCTGAGTAATTATACAGCGTTGAGTTCAAGCTCAAGCAAAATCGTTGGATTTCTGGCTTATTTATAGTAATTAAAGGTTGATATCAGTAGTATAACATAACAATGTATGATATTTCAATTTAGTGATGGTGAATTTTCAGACCCGATAGCAACATCACTGAAGATGTGGAAAAAAAATGAATAGTTTTATCGTTAAAATAGCATTCTCCGTCACTTTAGAGAAATTGAATTGAAATCCACAAGCATGCCCCCCCCCCCCCCCCGCCCACAAAAAAATTTCCTTCACGCATTCTTCTTTAGCCCCCCCACTCGAAAACTTGCTGCGCGGTCCCTGTTATTTCGCATTTACCTAGGTAAAAGTTGCAACGTGTAACCGCAGCTATTATACCAAGAAACTGACCCCTATTAAGCTGTACATAAAAGTGGAATATAATAGTGCCCAATATTTCGCTTTGCAAAACAAAGCTTCTTCAGGGGCTAGCACTATAAATGATTACAACTGTAAAACCGTTATACAAGTGGTTTTGAAAAAACTAAAGAATAACAAAAACAATGAATTTGATTGGCGAAGGGTTTGACGGGTGATAAACTAAACTGACTAGTGATGAGAAAGTTAATGAAGTTCGTCGCGTCTGTTGACGAACTTCATTAACTTTCTCATCACTAGTCAGTTTAGTTTATCACCCGTCAAACCCTTCGCCAATCAAATTCATTGTTTTTGTTATTCTTTAGTTTTTTCAAAACCACTTGTATAACGGTTTTACAGTTGTAATCATTTATAGTGCTAGCCCCTGAAGAAGCTTTGTTTTGCAAAGCGAAATATTGGGCACTATTATATTCCACTTTTATTTTATTTTATTTGCTTCTGCTTCTGCTTCTGTTTTTCTGCCGTAAGGATCAGTTTGCCGTTTTTTGCTTCACTTCAAGTATTAATACTGATCTAGGTCTGGAAACCAGATCCGGCCATTCTCATCGGTTTGTTGCAGTGATCGTGCATTCTATGTTTCTTTTTAAGCTGTACATACCCAATACTCAACTTAAAAAGCTAAGCTTAACTTAAAAGTTTTCAGAAACATTCTTTAGTTTTGATTAACGTAGAAAATTTCTATTCTCCGCATTTTCTTTACAAGATTTTGGCAGGAACTGCACACGTGTCTCATGTTCGACTGCCATGAACTCGTTCTCAGAGTCTGTGAGCTACATGGTCAACGGTCGCCAGGACCACCCGTGACCAACCGCTGATCGATCGGAGGGGCCTAAGGACTCTGGGTAGCTGCTCATAGTGTTATATTGCAAACCAATATAACTGAGAAATATCGAATTTTCTGCTTTAAACGCAATACTTAAAGCCGTTTCTGAAAAATGAAGCTTCTTACGTTGACTATCTGTACAAAAGTAATTAAATGTTAGCATCACAGCAGCCAACCTTCAACTAGTTGTCTGTTCAGACAATGACACCTTCTGTCCTAGCCCCGAGAGGCTTATTAATTTAAGAGCGTTTTAAGAGAGGTGGATAAACGGCCATAAACAATACCTTGATTGATCAATAAAGCTTTATAAATTCATGATCACCGTAATCACAATTACCAGTAATATTTCCCCCAAAGGTCGCGAGTACTGTTACGAATGTGAATTCATGCCCGGCTGGGTACGGTAAAAATATACCGGTAATACAGTCTGTCGTTTATTGTTTTGGTTGTGAAGGGAAAGGGAGGGGTGAGGGGGTGGGGTCTTAAAAGAGAAGGGGGCTTAATGCATTCCTTGCTCCAAACAGGAGTGGCTTATTTGAGAGGGGAGACTTAATAGAATATTCACGGTATATGTTTTCCAAATGTTATTCCAGATATCAAGAGGTGAGCAGATCATCAAGCTGGCAGACTTAGGTGTGGCCACTCACGAAAACAGGATCACGGGGACAGCGTGCGGCACACTACTTTACATGGCTCCCGAGGTACGCGCAGGCAAAGTCTACGATTCAAGGGCGGACATGTTCAGCTTTGGTGTAATGATGTGGGAAATGTGGTTTGGCAAAAAAGCGCACGTTATGCTGAGCTCTGTAAGTGAAGACGAAGTAATTCAACATATAGATATGGAGAAACTCTGCGGTAAAGGGCCTTTTAATCCTCCGCCAACCAAGTGGATGAGGCTGATGATGTACTGTTGTAATTCCAACTCATCCTTTAGGCCAACGGCGACGGAAAGTAAAACTGTCATTGAAAAATTTAAACGTGACTTTGTGTAGTAGGACAAAGACTTTATCATTACCAATCGTAAGCTTGTGTGAACAATTTCATAGTTATTTTAACAGAACAAATTGCATTGATTGCATCTTTTTATCTAATGTAATCAAGAGATGTTATCCCCTGTCAGGAGGCTTAGGTACTTGATTCGTTCAAACAGCCCATCAGTCTATTACCAAGTTCTAGGTAATATATCAGGGGCTGATATATATTTTAAGAGTAAAAATATAGATAACATATTGATTGGTTACGGATAAGTAAAATGACAAAAGATACCTTTCGGGGTCAAAGAAAACTTAGAAGATTTCACAAGCTTTCTACACAATCGCGGTGTGTGACCAATGAAAATAAATTTATTGCTAGTAACGTAAATCCAGAAGTAAAAATTGATGGTTTAATCACAGAGCCGTAGCTAGCATACGGCGAACCGAGGCACCTGCCTCGGTAAAATTAAAATTTTAAGTACTAGTACAAGCATTGGATCTCTCTTGCATTTGTAAGTGACTATTCATACAAAAAAAAATGAAGTAAGTGGGTTTTTTTTTACTAATACTGCCTTCGTAAGAATTTTCGTCTGGCTACGGTTCTGAATCATCACGTGATAACAATAGGGAATTCTAAGTTTTGGGATTTTAAAGTTCTGAGGAAAAAATAATCTACGTCTGTCATTTTTCTTCCAGTGGCAGAGTTGAATGAGTACAAATAATCAGCTTGCATCTGCGAACCACTCGCTTACCTAGCAATTTACACGAGGGCGCTGGTGTCATTAAAATAACGACTAACTTGCTAACTGTTGGTTGTTTATTTTGTTTGAGAAGTTTCCAAATAGATTAACAAAAGACTAGATATCGTAAAACAGTACTGAGCACAAATATTGAAGTCACCAGGCTATCTCTGAATGGTTTCTTTCGCATGAAGCATCTTAACACATGATAACTATTACACCTGCATGAATGCCATGGCCAGTCTATCAGAGGGATAACCCCCATTTTTAGGTGTAGGTAAATTTCCTATAGTTTTACGGCACCTTAACAGCGGTCAAACGAGAGATATTTGTAAAAGTTAAGCAAAGTACTTTTAAAAAAGTTAAGGTTGCCATTTTCACTGTTTAAAGTTTAAGTAATGATACGCATAATAAAGAAGGATAGCGCCAACGGCCATGCATGATGGAATGTCAACTTGTTTCATTGTTACAACTAGTGATCTCATTGGCCTAGACTCAAAAACTGCTAAAAAGTTAGGGTTCAAGGTGCATTTTGTCTAATTTTTTTTAAGGTTTCAAGTATTTTGAGACCCAATCGCAGAACATGCAAGTTTTAAAAGATATTGTATTTGGGGAACTTTTGAAGAAGCAAAATTATTAGCTATTGTCTTCTGCTATTCTGATTGGTTAAGCACGAACATTTCCTAAAATTTATTTGACTCGAATGGATTTTTTTAATTTTTATAATGAAATATAATTATGAGCCATCAGCCTCTCCTCTATTCTTGAAACCAAAGATATATTCTGTGTGGGAAAGAGCCAATGCCGCAGAACAATGAAGTTTACTTTAGTTCTTATGTGGAGCATTACTTAATATATTGCCAAGACGCTGTCAATTTACCATACGTTTTGAAAGTTTACCAAAAAAGTTCTAAGCGTTTAAAAACTGTGAACTGCAGAATTGTCGGCGCCATTTGCCAACATAATTTTTATCAGGCGAAAAGAGTTTTGGTCAGTTTTCAACGGAAAAACTCATCATTTTGAGAAACATTAAAAGATAGTAACGTCAACTATTTTTTATATATATACATCCTGGCCCATATTTCCATTTAATATTAAATAAAATCCTACGAAATAAAACGAAAAACGCCTCAGACGTTTGACTGCGGTGGATAAGGCGTCTATGTATACTTCCGTGAAGGCGCAGTGGTGTTAGTGGTGGTTAGCGTGATGCACTTCATATCTGAAGTTCGGTGGTTCAAGGCCTTGTTTCGGCCGTGCTGTTATTTCCTTACACAGGAAACTCTTCTCCACATTGTCTCTTCCCACCCAGGCGTATAAATGGGTACCGGCGACAAAATTAATGCGGGAGGTAACTCTGCGATGGACTAGCATCCCATCCTGGGGGGTAATAGCATTATTCCTAGTTGTTTCACGCTACAGAAACCGGCTCAAATGGAGTTTTGTGGTAAAGGAGAATCTGTTAAGTGAATTGAAGTGAGTGCATGTGCAAAGAACCAAAAAGACAGATGCTGGAGCTTGATCAGTCTTCATGTCTTTTGCATATGCACTCATCTTTTTTATCTAAATCACCCTAATCCCTCTGAACTGATGCTAAAGCCATAAAAAAGGATTTTCATGTTTACAGAACTAGAGAAAGTGGCCTTCAGCATGCAGCCACAGTAATTTAATAGATTGATAAGAGGTGACATTCAGTGGGAAATCTATCACTGATTGATTAACCTGCAAGCTTCTTTGACTTTTGGGCTACTTGTAGATCTCCCTTGACCTTTGCAATAACGGTGGAAATGCTCTGCCCTGAGCAAAACAGTCATATGTAGATGCTAAGAGTGATTTTATTAAACAGTTGCACAGAAAGTCACAACACATATTTCAACATTTTAATTAGACATCATTTCTTTTCTCTTTATATATTTGTCTTCCCTGTTCAGTGTGTTAGATGAATTCAAAATTATATAATAAATAACACATCATTGTCAGCACCTGCACACAAATCCATCTGATCTGGCAGTCGCAGTACCTGCACCGGCATTAAATTCTAACTAAACTCCATTAAAATCCACCTTCACATTTCAAATAGATTTTTAGAATAGCTCAGAAATTTCTAAATGTGATCTTAATAAATTGTTATCTATACCTTGACTTCTGGATGCAAAAATCTCGGCATCGGCCAGACTAGCCGTTTAAATGTCAGCTGAAATAAGTTTATTTACGCATAAGCAAAATCCTCCAACTATCTGATCACGAATCACAACGAGTGTTACCATATCCACGACTCGTAAACTGCCAAAAGTTTAACGAGAACATCTAACTACTCAGTCGCGAAAAGATAAACCTCCAACCTCTGTAATGAGACAGCCACAATCCTGCCTTTTCTTGCACCGTGTTCTTCATATTGAAGGCGCCATTTTGAGAAACCTCTGATCATGCGCAGAACAACCGGAAGTCCTAAATTCTAGCCAATCAAATCCTGCGTCCCCATTCTCGTCCCCAGAGCCTTCGTTTCGTTTGGTCAGCGGAAGAAACGAAGGGCTCTGGTAACAGTGCCTTCCGGATGTCGTAAAATTCACGACATCCGTTAGCGCATGCCTAATACATTAATGTACTATTGCGCTTGCTCAATGCCAGAAACCGGAAATAAAAAAAAAACCTCCATGTCTGCATTCTCGTCCCCAGAGCCCTCGTTTCGTTTGGTTGAGCTCTGGAGACGAGAATGTTGTGTGTGTGGAATGGCGTTCGAAAGGACTGTACAAGACTTAACAATTACAGGAAAACATCGCGCTGAAAAAGAAAGAAGAAAAGCTTTACGTGCTGCTGTTATTTAGAAGAAGGATTGTCTTTGTATTTTTCCTACTGGTTTTAGAAAATCCTCGATAAGTCAACCGATTTCTTTCGTTTGGGAGCTGTGTATTTATCGTTTCGCCACTGAACGCTATCATATCCGACCAAATCAGTTGATGGGACAGCTAAGTTTGTTGATGGACACGCTGTGGTCATTGATTAGGCTTATTTCATCGAACAGTGATAAGAAATATCGAAGAATTTTTGTTTTGCATTCGTTTCATGTTATTTTAATTGGACTTCGAGTGACCTTCGTTTCCCTAGATTTGTATTTCAAGTTGTAGCAAAGAGTACTACCTAATAAAGAAAATATAACTTGCTTACGAGAGTGCTGATAGCGTTGTTGTTGTTATTATTATTTAAAATGGGTAACCTAGTGGTAATAGTTCTTTTCACACATACTGATTATATTCGGAAAAGAATCGCTCATATTTAGCGACAATCAGATCCCGTTGTACTTTAAAATTTAGCAGCCGTATCTTTACCTGCTAAACCAAACAAAACTGGGTGACATTGGTCGTTGAATGCGTTGAAATTAAAACGTTGGTTTTGTTGACGTTGTCGTCATAGGACTTCAACATTTGAAATTCAACCAGAAGTAAAACCTTATGCGTAGAGGCGTACATTTTTTTTTTACTTTGTTGCGCATTCATTTTTAAACGGCCAATCAAAAAATTCAAATTTTTCACCGTTACCAGAGCTACACGAGACGCAATTTAAAAAACCGTGGAGCTCTGGGGACGAGAATGCTGGGTCCCCAGAGCCCCTTGGCCCTCGTACTCAGGCTCCGGCGGTTAAGAGGGCCAAGCGGCTCTGGGGACGAGAATGAACATTACTCAGCTATTTACTATTTACTTAATAAAGCAGAGAAAAGCGTGTTTCACAGTTTCCTAAGTGCGAATTGGGATCATGTAGTTGACTCCGTGGTAGGGGGACTGAGACGAAGACTTGGTTTTGCCAGGAATGGGGGGGGGGGGGGGTATTTTCGCATTTAATATCATTTTTAAACTCATCATCATCGCTATATTTTTTAAGTGGCGCCTTTTACACAAGCCGGGATGTCCTGGCTAACCGGTACAGTAAATTGACATTTTTCTTTCCAAATGGCCAAAGACTACACAAACTTTAATTTGAAGCACTATAAATACAAAAAAAAATAATGTTTGATAAATCGCCATTAAAAGCAGTCCAATTTTGGAACCATTTTTTCGTCCAGCAACGTTCAAAACATTCAACATGACGTAAACAACATATGTTGAATTAGCATGCCAAGTCTGGCAAAACTAACTAATGAAAACGCCATTACTTCTTTTCTTTTCTATTTTTTTCTTACCAGCAAACTGCAATTCTGTTGTGCCATCCGAGCTAATTGAAAAGAGCCATATAAGAAAATAGAAGACTACATTAAGGCGACTCGACGCAGTAGGAAGGCTTTCGACCTTGTCGATCACCACGTTCTAGTCGAAAAGCTAAGTATTTATGGCCTAGACGTTTGTGGCCTGGAACTGATGAAGTTATATCTTACATCACGCAATTAAGCAGTTCACTGCGATAACTAACAAGCTATCTTTGCCCGAGTACCTAACTCACGGAGTACCCCAGGGATCTGTGCTTGCTGACGACACCACCCTTAGTAGCTCCACGCTATGGTCTGAAACTGGGAAGCTACAAAATAACCTCAGTGAGAGCACAGTAAACTTGGAACGTTGGTCAAAAAACAATCGATTCCAACTAAACACCAGCAAGACCGAGTCGATGCTTATCACTGGAAAGAGATTAAGATCCAATATCTCTATTGATGATCAAGCATTAACAATTAACTCTTGTGATCCTTGGGTTAAACTTAAACAGGTCTCGTCGCACAAGCTCCTGGGCGTGGTTATAGACGAAGACGTGTCTTTTGATGATCATATTGATTATCTCTGTAAAAAAAAAACTATCAAAGCGAATAGGTTTATTACGTTCAATAAGATACTTTCTGCCAAATATGGAACGAATTCAGTTTTATAATTATATTTTTAAGTCTGTGCTAATGTATGATAGTGTAATCTGGTCTGTGACTTCCCAAGACAACCTCCGCAGAGAGCGGCCAGGGTAATTCTTGATATCAAAGTAAGAGACGAGAGAACAGTTACCCTGTTTGATAGGCTGAATTGGATTCCTTTTTATGATGAAAGTAGAATCAAATTAAGTGCTGCATTATTGTTAAGTGTCTTCAGGGAACTGCTCCTGATTACTTAAGTAATCGATAACTAGAGTCAGTGATATTTCATGTAGAACTTCGCGCTCCGGAGGACTTACCCTTCGTTGTGCTCGATGCAAAAGAGAGACCGAGGGAGGGAGGGAGGACATTTTTACCAAAACTACGGAAATTATGGAACATTTTACCTCTAAATATCAGAAGGAGCCAAAACATTAAAGCTTTTGAAAAAAAGTGTCTTAATTTTTTTAAAGTATGGAGGTTTAGACCATTTTTGTACATCTTAATTAGTTGTATACAGTTTTCTTATAGCTTATCTTTTAACTCTATTTTTTATGTAGTTTAGATTTAAATTGATGGCCACTAGTTTGTCAGTGCCCGACTGCATGTTACGTGTATTTTTCCGTTTGGAAATAAAGTTAGTTAGTGATGATTGTCCTTTTACTTTGCAATCAGAGTTTACTTTATCGGTGTAATCAGTTGAAATTTTCTGTGAATTTTGGTCATCCTTCGCTTTGTTTGGACTAATTATAGCGGAGCACTTGCCAGGCCGAAGGCCTGGCTGCGCAGCTCCATACTCACAGAACCATGCCCGTCATTTTTCATGGTCATGGCTAGCGGAATGTTTCGCGGGCGCGCGTGTGCCCGCCCTCCGCCGCCGCCGTCGCGCAGGACTAGCTTACTTTCGCACAGGACTATCTCGCGGGCGCGTATGACGTCGCAAAACATGCGCGTACGACGTCATGTTGAAACCAAAGCGAAGCTTTGTTTTTCGCGCGGTTACACGGCCGAATGTCACGTCAGCTAGAAAAACACTGATGTTTTGCTGTGAATTTACTAAGCGGAGAAAACCGTTGAAATTAAAGGCGTTATTTCCCTTAATATTTTGCGTTTGCTACTCAAGACAAGGATACTAATTAGGGGATACTCAGAAGCCGCTTTAGTGGAAAAAGACGAGCTTTCAGGGATGAAATCTTGCTTCGAGGAAGTTCATGTATTACGTTTTTATCAATGCGGGAGATGTTTGTTTTTTAAGGATTTCAGAACCAAGCAAGCGAGGGACTTAAAGGTAAAACAGATTAAGTTTCGATGAGAATTTATGTTAATATCAATCTGTGAGTGACTTTTTATTGGTGTTATTGTTAGTTTTGAAGAATTGATTTTAAAACGTGCTTAAATTCAGTTGTATCGATCTCTTGAATTTCATCGAAGAAAGCTTGAACTCGATGAGCTATAATTCAATGGTACGCGTTTTGCTTTTAAACGTAAACTAATGGAGATTTGAATAAATTTTTTCGAAATAAGATTGTGTTGTCCATTTTTATGTGTTTGTTCATTCATTAGATAGTTTGAAAAGCGATTTTATGTAAACAAAACAAGACTTTGATTTTATAGTACAGTTCTAACTTCACTCGCATCGCCTTATGCAAATATGTTTGTGTATTTTTGCAATTTTTGATTTTTAAATCAGTTTCTCGGGCAATTTTTGACAAACAAAAACTGTATTTTATTCGAAAACTAGTGGTACTAGTTATTCTAGACAGAGAAAAGTTGTTTTTGTGAACTTTTGTACGGTCTATAAAAATGTACTGTGCAGACGGTCGCGTAATACTGTTTTTGAGAATTGCTAAAATTGAAAAAAGCCCGTTCGTCAATCTTAATTCTTGTGCTTCCAACCTTTCATCTTAGTTAAGTTTCACCTTAGTTAAGTTTCACCTTAGTTAAGCTTCACCTTAATTAAGCTTGTTCAAAGTGCGACGCTGTTAGGCTTGGGCTATCTATATATATTATTATGTGATTATTGAAGTAAATGTGGGTGGTTTTTTAGCCGATAAAATTGGTAAAAAAGCGGATAAAGCATTTTAATCTGTGCACATGCGCCGAACCGTGAAATCGTCCCTTTAACATTATTAATTTTTCTATCATATATATATATTACAAAATATTAAATATTAAATATTAAATATATTATACAATATATTAATTATTAATATTTAATGAATCCACTGATGAGTGGGCAACCACGAAACAGGCTTGTCGGGATGAAAGTGTAGTTTATTTGTTTCTTTCCTCCATAAACATATACTTCGCTCTACATTAATGTATTGAGCACTGTTTTACGAATATCCAGTTCTACACTTTATATATATATTATATATATATATATATATATATATATATATATATATATATATATATATATAAAGAGAATATATATATATATGTAGTTCACTTTTGGTCTTGCACTGTAATCGTATCGCATCGCATCGAGCTGTCTGGTTGAGTGCATGGCGAAATTCAAGACGTCAGTCCGACTGAATTTGAGCACGTTTCAACGAAAAAAACACAAAAAAGTCAATCACACATAAATTCCATAGAAAAATGTAATTTATTTTACCATTAAGTCCCTCGGCTGCTTAAAATTTTTTTAAACTCTGCTTCTTCGCAGGTATGAAGTTCCTCGAAGCAAGATTTCATTTCGCTTATAGCTCTTCTTTTCTAATAATTCTTTAAAGCTTTCTCTTTCTATTTTGAATATTTAAATAAGTGTTATTACACGGTCGTCAATGGGCTAATGGAGTTCAGCTCTAAAGAAATACTTTGACGATCTACAGGCTTAAATTGTCCTAAGACAAAATCAGGTTTAAAAAAGCACTTAGCTCTACATTCCTCCAAAAACGCTTGACTTGCAGAGTTACGCAGTCTCAAATGCGGTCTTGGCAACTGTTTGAGAAATGTGATTCCTGTCTTGAGTACGTAGCAAACCGTGTAAAAAAGCAGAGAAAACGATTCTGTAAACCGTTTTCTCGATCTGCTAAACACAACAAAAGTGTTTACTGTAGCTGACACAACTTCATCGGCCGTGTAGCTGCGCGAAAAACAAAGCCTCGCTTTGGTTTTTAAAATTGCTAAGACCCGGATGTTGCGTGACGTCATACGCGCATGCTTTGCGACGTCATAAGCGCCCGCGAACTAGCCCTGTGCAACGTAAGTACGTAGGTTGTTCGCGCCCGCGAAACATTCCGTTAGCCATGACCATGAAAAAGTTCTATGAGTATAGAGCTCCGCGAGGAGGCCTTCGGCCTGCGAGAGCTCCGCTATTAATATTTATTACCAACAAAACTGCACCTTTAGTGGCAAAGAATGGTTGTCGCATTTTTTTTTTTTTTAACTTTTAAAATAAACAATAACACTTTAAGCTACAAGCCAAAAATACAGCCTAAAATGTCTGTCACTACAAAATTGACAATAATGTTTAATTAGAAAGATGTAATGTATTTCTTTTTGTCCCACTTTCGTTCGCATGATGAACATTACTTCTTTCTTGTTTTTGTTTATCACCTCAATAATGTTTAACTTAATAATAATGTTGTCCCATTCGTCCCATTCAAGCTTTTTTTTCATATAAATACACAATAAAAGTTAAGCTACAAGCTTGTGGTGCCGTATAACAAAATAACAAATTTATAAGGAAAATGCATTAGTAAGCTTTCAGTTAAGTTTCTTAGTTGATATTTTCAAGACCATTTAAGATTAGTATAAGTTTGCGTGTACGTCCGAGGGTAAAGATAGATGAAGGGTTTAATTAAATATCATAACCAATACGTTTAGTGTACCTAGTCTCTTTTATCATATGACCCGTGCGGCCCTGCGAGCCTTTTCAAAACCATTGATGAATGTCCTGTATGAGGGCTGTACGCATTTGCGCGACTGGGACCGGAAAAAGCCGTGCGGCCCTACTACTGCAAAATCGTACGGTCTTGCGTGCTAAAATCTGAAACAATTTTGTCTCCACATTGATCATATGATAAAATACTTATCGACTATTAGTAAGGTCGTACCGGAAGGGAAAATATTTGGCCCTTCCACTAAGTCACATATTATGGGAGTATGAGAAAATCTCGCCAGTCGCTATGGTGTTTTAGAAGGAACGGAGTTTCAGAAGGGAGGGGATCAAAACTTGCCACAATTCACCATTCACAATTCACTTATTCACTTACCACAATTCACAGTTAGAACGCCCCTTATATCTGTTATTGGTCTGGGCAAATAATTCTAAGAGCTCTTGTTTGTACAAGATCTAATATAACTATGGTTACCGTGGCTAGATAAAAATGCGCATATGTTCTGTCAAAAACTACAACGAAATTGTTTGCACAAAATTAATTTCAATTCGACAGTTATCGATTATTCGAAACTAAAAGTCAGTGTTATACTTCATATAGAAATGTTCAATGTTTTCAATGCCAGCTTTACTTTTCGTCGCTGTCGGCCTAAAGCCTGGGTCACGTTTACAACAACACACCATTAGCGTAATCCACTTGGGTGGAGGAGCGTTAAAGGGCCCTTTACCGGAATTCGTCTTCATTTCGAGCTGTATTTGTCGAGTTACTTCGTCTTCACTCACACCGTTGCTCAGCTTATCAGGTGCTCTTCTGCCAAACCACATTTCCCACATCATTACACCAAAGCTGTACATGTCTGCACTTGAATCGTAGACTTTACCTTCGCGTACCTCGGGAGCCATGTAAAGTCGGGTGTCGCAAATTCTTCTCGTGACGCTGTTTTCAAGGGTGGTCAAACGCAAGTCTGCAAGCTTGATGGTGTGATCGTGTCCGCTTGAAATCTGTGAATTATTTTTGAAAAACAACCAGGCAAGGTGTCAGTGTTTGATGCAAGTGAACGCACTAGTGTGGCAAATGGACTGCCGTAGCCTTACAAAACAAAAATAGTTGACACATTGTATATATGAAAAACGTTTTCGGTGGCATATTTATCAATATCTCTTTCCATACACTCACTCTGCTGCAACATTGTCTGGGGATAGGGGGGATGGGGGTTGGGAAAAAAGGGGTTGGAGTGGAAATGCGTCTTGTCTCCAAGAAAATGGAGTTCAAAATGACGATGTGTCGAGTTGTTCAAAACCGCGTGCACGGTCCATGCTTTGTTAGCCTGATTCTCAGACGGGTACAGGGGCTGTGAATTGTCCGTTGGAAATAGGAAAGTGAGCTGTTGTTGTTAAGAGCGATGTGTGAAGCGGAACGAGACTGGATCGAGATCGGTCGGTGTTAAACGTGGCGGCAAATGAGGTTCGGTGGCTGATTCAGAGGAAGGATTGCTAGAAGAAAACGGTATAAAATTTCCACTTTTTTAATGAATAGTTACTCGTGGCGCAGACGACGAGTTGTAAATCCGGCTCTGAGTTTTCCATTTATTTTTTCGAGTTACATTAGCGCATGAAAATTTATGTACGCATATTTAGTTTATGTCGACGACTATATGGCTTTCAGCCATGAAATACATACCGCAAAATCACTCCGTGTACTTGAGAAGCAAAAGAAAGAACTGCAGCGTACAATTGCAAGTTTTCAAGACAATGTTCGCCGCTTATATCCTGTGGGATTTTTGTTCCGGCAAGTTTTGTGATTTATATAACTTGCAATTTGCTTGGCAATCGAGCTCTGAAGTGTCAGCTACCAAGCGAGCAGCTACTGAATGTAGTGAATGTAGTGTAGTTTTACTTTTTAAACCTTGAATAGTTGGCAAGTCATATAAATACTCCGCATTCTTTAGGCATTTTCAGAACTTAAATTCTACTGCATATTTTGACTTTCATTGAACACTGTTTGGTAGATAAAACTCCCATTTAGTGTTGGTGCCTAATTGGAAACCACTTTGCAAGGGAAAAACTCTCCATCGATGGCATCGTTATCGATTTCATTCATAAGCCCTGACAAGAGCGCACGGACGGTGATGCCCAGAAACCTGCAATGTGACAATCTCCTACCCAAAATCCCCAGGCTCCTCGGTCAGCGGTTGATCGCGGGTGTTCCAGGTGACCACCCGCTGACCAAGGAGCTCATAGACTCTGGAACGAGTTGAAGATCGAAATTGGGTATTTACTTATTGGCTTACCAAAACGTTATCCAGCTTCAGATTCCGGTGAGCTATACCCTTGCTGTGAATACACTCGAGAGCATCTAAAATCTCCTTGCTCCATTGGCAAAAGTCGGCCACCGCGCGCGTGCTCGCTGCCTTCCAAGGAATGCAGTTTTCGTTCTTGAAGATGTGCCTTTTGAGACTTCCACTGCATAACTCAAAGACCTGAGCCAAGGAAATCACCTCATGGTTCTGAACATCCATTGTCACTCCATAGAATCTCACTATGGACTTGTGTTCCACTTGCCTGGAGTAAAAGGAATATTTTCATTAGCCTTTCTCATTTTCATTTCATCAATTCCGATGAACGAAGTGGAAAAAATCTCAAACTTCTTCATTTTGCACATTTTCTAAATAACGTTCCCTGCCATAACCACGAACCCTCTACAATGAGAAGAAGTTGCGAGAAATAAAGTACAACTTTCTCGACGGAAATGTGGTCGTATCAACAGAGTGAGGTTAACGTATTATAGTACGAATACCTCTTGACGAATACCTATTTACTTTAGTTAAAAACGTGAATACGTCATGCTCCCCTAGAAAATTTTGAAATCTTGATGCTCTGAAACTCCATTTCTAGTGTTCTGAGACGACAATTTCTGTCAAAAATGTTCGGCAAATTGATGTGGCTTCTCGTCGCTTTGCGTCGCTTTGTGTGGCTCCACATACAAGTACTCGATTTTATTTTATATCTCTTGCCGTTTCTTTAGTATATCTGGATATCAGAGTTAAGTATTCACAATTTCGTGTTTTTGTATAGTAAGTATTATGAGAATTTGACGAAAATGACAGAACAGATGTCAAAATCGGGATTTTTCCTATCCCGATCGCATATTGGTCGGGATTCGGGATTTTCAAGCCAAATCGGAGTAATCCTGACGAAATCGGGATGGTTGGACAGTCTGAATTTACCTTCCTGAGCCTTTAAGTAAGTCACATAGCTAAAAGTACGAAGATTTCCGAAGACTTCACGAAAACGTTTCTAAAATGGCTGCACGCTTCAAGCGGTAGGATTGGTAAGGATTATGACGCCACTATTGGCGAGCCAACCATGTTCCCAGTGTCCTCTCTCGGCTTCTGGCGAATGCTGAGTATTCTAACTAATAATTGTTGCTGCAGTTTATCGAAGAACAAAACACCATAGCTTTCCGCTCAGTCACCGACTTTCAACTTCAATCCTTGACTGTTTTTAGGTGGTCAATAGTGACGTCACTATTGGTGTCCGACAATTTTCCCGATCGCCCTACGATTATGAAGGCCAAAAAGTTTCAATTTTCAACTTCCAATATCTCTGTGATGCCAAGTCCAATTAGTTTTAAACTTCAGAATATGTTTATTTGGTCCTCTTTCAACACATTATACTAATATTGGACTACAAAAAAGTATGTCAAGTGTTTGGTTCATTTGACCTTTAAGGTGTAAGAACCACCAAGAATAGCGTAATAAACAGCATCACATTAAAGTACTGAACAATATCTTTCATTTGAATGGTCAATCATCAATGATCTTCGCAAGGTTCTGCGAGTTAGACACGTATTTATGGTTTAAACACGACAGAGTTAAATTAAGCGTTGCCGCTTGTGGGATGGTGTGTAAAATTAACGAACGTGACCTAATCCTCTTTAGGATTTCATCCACTGACTCAAAAGTTAAACCACATTGAACAGCATACTTGACAGTATCAAAAGAATGAACTGCTCAGTAGTTTTCATTTGAATGGTCACACTTTAGGATTTCATCCACAGACTCGAAAGTTAGAACCACCTTGTACAGCATAATAAACAGCACCACAGGAAAGTACTGCTCAGTAGCTTTCATTTGAATGGTCACACTCTAGGATTTCATCCACAGACTCAAAAGTTAGAACCACCTTGTACGGCACAGTAAACAGTACCACAGGAAAGTACTGCTCAGTAGTTTTCATTTGAATGGTCACACTTTAGGATTTCATCCACAGACTCAAACGTTAGAACCACATTGTACAGCATAATAAACAGCACCACAGGAAAGTACTGCTCAGTAGCTTTCATTTGAATGATCACACTTTAGGATTTTATCCACAGACTCAAACGTTAGAACCACCTTGTACAGC
Source organism: Cladopsammia gracilis (assembly GCA_022457155.1). Taxonomy (NCBI): domain Eukaryota; kingdom Metazoa; phylum Cnidaria; class Anthozoa; order Scleractinia; family Dendrophylliidae; genus Cladopsammia; species Cladopsammia gracilis. The sequence goes on along the minus strand of JAJGOT010000987.1, from coordinate 55,180 downwards.
ATCATAAAACGTATCACCGGAAAGTACTGCTCATTCGCTTTTAGTTGAGTGGTCGCACTATAGGTTACATTCACAGACTCAAAAGTTAAAACCATTTTGTACATTCAGCATAATAAACAGCACCACAGGAAAGTACTGCTCAATAGCTTTCATTTGAATGGTCACACTTTAGGATTTCATCCACAGACTCAAAAGTTAAAACCACCTTGTACAGCATAATAAACAGTACCACAAGAAAGTACTGCTCATGATCAGTAGCTTTCATTTGAATGGTCCGCACACTTTAGGATTTCATCCACAGACTGAAAAGTTATAACCACCTTATACAGCATAATGAAAAGTATCACAGGAAAGTACTGCTCGGAACAACTTCCATTTCCATTTTTTCAGCTTCCAAAATCCGTCATGTTCTCTAATCTGACTGACTTACTGTGAACGTTACCATTTTTACGCGAACTTTCAAAACTATGTTTTGCACATGCGCGGATACGTACTCTAAAAGACCCAGTATTGTCCATTATGCTTCACGCGCCTCTGTTATTATTTTGGTTTGCACAGGAGCGACTTTCCATTGTTTTCCGAGGTTTTTATCTCCTGTAAGTTAATGTTTAACTTACAGGAGTTTATGTGGGCTAACATGCATTCTTTATGCATTTTTGTTAGCAAAGAATGCGTTAGATACTATTAATAGACTTTTTAGTGAATTTGTGGGGACATTCCTGTTGCATTTTTGTTAGCACATTACTGTTCTATCTGTCATCAGTCCTACGTCACTACGGAGTTAGATAGATTTGTGTTAGATATTATCAATAAGAAAACAAGAGTCGAGTTGCATATTTTTTTAATACAGTGGTTTATTGACTTGACCTTCACAGTGAAGAAATATGCGTGTTAAAATTTCATATAAAATCTGCCACGCTGTTTGCCTATTTCGAAAAATGTCTCGGAATATATTTTTTCAGTTAGGTAACATTCCTACTGTTTGTTATCTCTTTTTCGTAGCGATTTTTAAGGCGTACGATTATGAATTCTATGTTTTTTTGGGAACATGTTGCAGAATACTTTCATTGTATCGAGCGTCAAAAAGTGTAACGTAATGTAATCTTATCTCACCTAGTGTAGACTGTGCTCAGATATTTGGCACGCTAGAAGCGCGCTTGGCTAATATCCTTTACGATGTCCAGTCTGGTTTGTCAAACTGGTTGCTTCAAGACATTTCAGTGGTATTATCATATTATAGCACTGCGTTTTAAGAAAGGGAAAACCGGAGAGTTTGAGGTAAGCTGACATTGCTGATTGAGAATGGTTGTATGCTGTACGTTTACAATGAAGTTTTGTTGAAATAATGTGTTTGTTAATTTCCATGTTATATCGCCAAATGTCACCAAATATACAACTAAATTGGATTAAAAGATTCTCAAGGAGAAAAACAGAAGCAGTAGTTTGGAGAAAAAGTGCGGAATTAGAAGAATGGATCAAGTTGATTACGGTTAAGCAATTTTGATTACATGACATGCGGTCAAGAAATATTCAAAGTTTCGATTCTGGTGGAATTTTGTCGTTATTTTGTCTTTTTAATTCATATTTTTCTGCGTTCATCACTTTTGGCTATTTTTTTCTTCCTATTTTCGGGTGATAAAGCAAGCTAAAGCAAGCTCCTGGCCATAATCATGAAAACACGGTATTTCTGTCGGGACAGTGTCCCTTTAGTTAAAAATGTCCTCGGTTAATTTACCTCATTTACAAGTTATAGAAGCTGACTAAATTAAACAACAATAGGTTTTAACGAACCAGTGCTTTCAATTTCCTTGTAGGTTGAAAACCAAATATAGAACTTTTTCTATAAGTGTGCTTGTAAAAGCGATCAGAAACAATTTCACGAACGCTTTTGTAAGATGTGAATAAAAGAATTTTATTTTATCAAGGGGACTGTTTTAAGCGACATTATTTTATTTTTAGTGAGTCATCGTACAGTGTACTAAACAAACCTGTTTTTTTTAGCCATATCATTAGAAATGATTAAGCAGAGTTTTGCAATACTGTCATCAGATTGATTTTCCAGGTCAAACAAACCAATGTCAAACAGTTAGGTTTCAGTGAGGTTCGGGGTTTTAGTTCATTTTTGTTTTTACTTTATTAGGCCTCATTTTGGTTCATTTTGGTCAGAAAGATTCGTGCCCAATTTAGTCTCTGCTTAAAGAGATAATTGTGGTACGGATAGTCCTTAGATTTTTCCTATCGATGGTTTTAATATATCTGGTATTCGAATCTATAGCTGTGAAATGGCTTATTTACGCGTCATAAGCTCTTAAAAAGAGGCAGGCCAAACACGATTCCCACTAATCGCAAGAAGTATTTAAAAGCCTTTAAAACAGCTTTCCCAAGTAGGTTTACGAGGTATTTGTCCCTTGCTATAGATCACTGTTAGGATGTTACAAGTCGCAATTATCCGCTTTGCTCTATAATATTGACCCATTGATCTTTGGATAATTTTTCTAATGACAGGATCAATCCCGGAGGATTTCATGCCATAGCCATGACTATAATTATTTTATTTCTTTATGTATTCTCTACACTGTCCTGACATATATTAGGGCTTCTTTGGCTCAGACTCGTGTTGCAAAATAAATGGCAATCGGCTAAAGATTATGTTACCGCTGTGGAAATATTAGGATCAGTAAAGAGGCTGTGATAAGTGTCCACAGCCTGCGGCATGCAAGACTTGTGAGAAAGTGTTTCTTGATCACGGAAAAGTGTCTATTAAAGATCCAAGAATGAAAATGCAATCATTTTCAGGAGTAATAAACTCCTGTCATGTTCCTATATTGGAATCACGACTTCTTGCAGGTAGTTTTAGCTCTTTAGTTTATTCTTTTGTTGAGTAGTGACCTGGAGCTAGACAGAACTTCCGTTGTCTTATCAAGGCATTGCGATCACTGCATCCAATAGTATATCCTCTGTACGCGAAGAACAGCTTCACTTGTAGAGTTGTACCAATGTATTTTGAATTCATTGAGACATACACGAGACTACACTACGTATCTTTTGTACAACAAGCGTGTAATTCTCGTGAAGTAATGTTGTGCTCCATGCGTACCATAATAATGGAGTAATTCCATAGTAATGGAGTAAATGGAGTAATGGAGTAATGGAATAAATAAAAAAAAAAGCCAACCCGGTTATAGGACCATCGGTAACAAAACATTACTCCGGTTATACCCATTAATTCCTTATTCCTCAGTCTTAATTCCTTAACAGGAATTCTTTACAAAAGTTTACGCCTAAATGAAATTAACTCAAAGAACGCTTCTTTATGGCAATATTTTTGCTTGCCAGCCAAAAAAACCCTTACGAAGTTACATAAGCCCAGGGCTTATAAGCAGCATTTTACGGTATAGTCTCTGTAAAAAAAAATCACAACGAAGTATAAAAAGAGACAGGCCAAACACGACTCCCACTAGTCGCAAAATGTATTAAGTAGCCTTTAGGATAGCTTTCCCGAGTATACCTGCAAGATATTTGTCCCGTTAGATTACATTAGGCAAAAATTAGGGTTTCTTTGGCTCAGAGTCGTGTTGCAAGATAAATAAGTTTATGTTATCGCTATGAAAATTTTAGGATCAGTAAATTTCTTTGTTCGTGATGCAGCGTTTAAGTCTGCGACGTGCAAGGCTTGTGAAAGAATGTTTCTTCGTCACTCTGAGATGTATAAGTGTGTAAGAATGAAAATGTCAAAGACGACCACGACAGCTCTAGCAACTATGTTTAGTTCATTTCTGTTCTTGGTATAACTGTTTGTTAACAGTGACACTGATTCAAACAAAAGTTAAGATGAGGGGATGAATACTGAGTAAGTTTACAGGAACTAGATTTCCACCTGAAACAGATTTTGACGATAAGATTGATGATGATCCCAATAATGAAAACAGAGAACAAAGTTGTAAAGAATTTTATTTGAAAGGAGGAATAAAACTTTTTCGCAGAATAAAAGCTAAATCATTCATTTAGTTATGTTTAATAAAATGGATGCTGAAGATTAATTGCAGAGAGCTCCCTTGATGCTTATCCCATGTAAAAATAAGATTTCAGCAAGTAAAACATGTTATATTCGAAAGGAAAGAAAGGAGAACTCTTAAGAAAAAGCCATGGGAGATCCTGAAAATAAGGAACGTGATCAGTTAGATACTGTAGCTCCGTCTGCTCAACATAACGATGAGCAGGATATAAGTGAAGAAACACTGCAATACAGTGAACTGTTTGGTTGTTTTAACCCATGTTTAGATAACAATCACCAAGGGAACAATCTTTCAAGTAATGCTGGAATTTTTTCTACAGCAAATGATAATGAAAAGCTGGTAATTAATCGTATGGATGATAACAGTTATAAAGAACTTGTTCATTCTTTGAACAGAGAACAAATGGAGGTTTTTTACCATATGTTACTCTCTGTTAAAAACGACGAGAAGCAATTGACACTTTTTAATTGACACTTTAACCTAAATGTCCAATTGCAACATCAAAAACAATATTCGGACATAATATGACAGCATTGCATGATGGGAAAAACTTACAGGAGATAGCCCAGAGGGCACTTTGATTCTTTTTACGTGGCACGCATTCTATCGCGTGGAAAGAAATTATATCGCCTCGTGCTTCTGTTATCTGTTTATACTTGAATAAACGTTTAACGACCGACATGGCCGATGCAAACGGATTACAAAGAGCTATAAGACTTCCCGGATTTTACAATATCAAGAAAATGGCCGCCGATGCTCGCAGCACGCAATGCATAATGGACAATACTGGGACTTTGAAATGTTTTTACTCGTGGCGTATCCGACGAGTCATGTTTTCGGCTCTGAGTTTTGATTTGTGTCGACGACTATATGGCTTTCAGCCATGAAGTACAAACTGCAAAATGTCTCCGTGTGTTGACTTGAGAAACAGAAAGAGGAATTACAGCGTAAAGTTGTTTCCAAGACATTGCAAGACGTTCATGGATGGATAGGACGTTCAATCATGATATTGCGTTCGCCACCTATTGCTGTGGGATTTTTGTTCCGGCAAGTTTTGTGTTCTATATAACTTGCAATTTGCCTCGATCGATGTTTCAAGTGTCGGCTACTGAATGTATTGAATGTACGTAGTGCAGCCTTACTTTTTACTCGTGGCCTAACTGACGAGTTATGTTTTCGGCTCCGAGTTTTTCTGTGTTTTTTTTTTCTGAGTGTGTGTGTGTGTGTGTGTGTGTGTGTGTGTGTGTGTGTGTGTGTGTCACATTAGTGCATGCAAATGTATGCACGCATATTTTAGTTTCATTGATCTGATTGGTTGACGCGAGACCTCGCTCTTAATTTCAAGATGGCGACAAAATCTCTCCATGTGTTGACTTAAAGGACGTGTTGCGTTTTCGTCCTTTCCGCTCATTTGGATTTGCAGTTGCGCAAAACTTCGCTGTTTTCCTCGTGCTTTTTACCCTTTGAATAACTCCACTAATTGGCGATTGACCGAATTCACATACACTGCTGTGTGACGATACTCTTCAGGGGGTTCTATAGAAAAATTCATTGTCGGACGAGTGAATTGCACGTTAAATTTCACGCGAAAAACCGATATCGCGATGAGGGCGATATAGTTTTTTTAATTGAAATTTAACGTGGAATTCACGTGTCTGACAATGAATTTTTCTCGAATCGCAATATTATATGTCAAAGCGAGAAAGCCATTTCAAAGCCAACTGTCAAGAGATAGCCAATAGAAATCAAGACTGTTTCAAACTGATCACGGTGAATCACGCGCGGTGAGGAGAAAATATTGTGTTAGGGACAAATTTTAGTTTTGCTTATCTGTAAATGACATTTTATGACTGAAATTGATGCTGTTTGTACATTAAAGTTAACATAATGTGGACTGTGGAGCCGAACTGCGAACGTTTGTGGTAGAAATTAGGTTCTAACACTTCGAAAGTTTGTTATCGCCGGCCGGCAAATATAAAGAATTTCATCACAGCGACAAGTAAACACCATGCTTATGGGGAAAATCTTTTAGGCAACAAAGATGGCAAATTTGTGAGTACTGATGGATTAGTTATTAAACATTCCGTAAGAAAATTATGGTTTAATCTTATCGCGGTCGATCACTTCAAACGCGCATCCCCGCTCGAACAGGAATATTTTTATTATCACCTTATTTTCGCGACTCATTTCTAAGAATACCAGACTACTTATATTATTACTATCATTATTGCCTTTTGTACCTCATACTTTTTTACACCGGATTTCTTTGATAACTTACAAGATAGGTGTTGGGATACAGGTTTTAGTTTTGAAATAAGAAAGCTCGCTGAAAGCTATACTTCGGACAGCATCTTGTTTATTTTTAAAGCAACCAGACGGCCGTTTCGGTGTATGAAAGAAATTACGGTATATTAGCTCAATACAGTATGCTTGTTTTCATAAACTTCTTTGTTTGATTTAGACACGTTTTATTCAAAGCATGAAATATTGGTTTTTGCCAGTAGCTCGCTCGCCTTCTTGTAGAACTGCAAAGTAAATGGCTTCTTCACTCTCTACAAAGTTCACATTTTGGTTATCAAATTGGGACGAACAGGAGTTCACTCTTGAGAAATTTATCATTTGTGAATAGTACGTCTGTATGTTTCGCTTCAAATCAAAACTCACTATTTTAAAAGAAAGTATACATAACTTACTATATAAAGAAACTAGATAAAGAAGATGCATGGCAATATCACTGTGAAAATCTCTCGAGGCTAAAAACTCAAGGTTTGTTTTTTGCGAGAATGGCCCCTGTTCATATGAATTTATAGGATATGTAGATTTGTCAGATTTTCACGAAAGTTGGCCAGTATGATTTTTGGAGATTAATGCAAGAATGCAATGGACCCTGTTCATATGAATTAATAGGGAATATAGACTTGTCAGATTTTCACGAAAGTTGGCCAGTATGATTTTTTGGATATTAATGCACTAAAGCGTGTGAGGCTTTTACGAAATGCCAATTACTTTTCTCGTGGCGTCCCAGAGTGTGACGCGCATAGAACAATTTTTTGCAGTTGATTTACTCGGGAACCAATGAAAATATACTTTGTTATCCCATTAAATCTTGAGTGACATAGACCAGTTTATTTTGATGTTTGCGCTAACACGGAGGCTGGTGATTCAGTTAAGCAAACACTGTTAGTTTTGCGCTTACCTGAAGGAAAAAAGAAAACAATAATTGAATCTACAATTTATTTGCACTACAATTATATATGAAATATAGTTTTCTGGAATTTCGTTAAAAATAGTGCGCGTGTCAAAGATTTTCCGGAAGGCACCCTTGAAGGTTGATAGTAACCTTAACTGGTGCACACGTCAATCCAGCAAATAGTTGGATACCAAAGATGGCTGCTAAATGTTAATTTGGACCACCCAAGTTCTCTTCTAACAACCTCTAAAACCTCAGTTTAATCGTCTGCACCACAGAACGTTAGTAAGATGTGAAGCGCCTGCTATTTAACGGGACTTACCTAAGATAGTTTATCCCTAGGATTAGTACTTTGATCAATCCACTTAGGCAATTAGTACAATGGCACTGAGAAAAGCAGCACGAAAACGTGCTTAATGGAATATAGAAAGTCCTCACCTCAAAGCCAGTCCTGCACTATTACGATGTGAACAAGCCTGTAAAACTCTCCGTTCATGCATCATAGTCGGAATTCGGAGCAGTATTCCTTCAAGAGGATCAACCATTTGCATACGTCTCAAAATCCCTGACAGAGTGCCAGAAAGGATATTGACAAATTGAAAAACAAGCATTGGCTATTGTCTTTGGATGTGCGCGGTTTAATCAGTATCTATATGAAAAAGAAATCGAAGTCGAAAGAGAGCACAAGCCGCTGGAAGCAAACCTTGACAAGCCTCTTCCCGAAGAAACACCCCGAATTCAGCGCCTTCTACTTCGTCTACAGCCTTACCACTTAAATTTAAAAGAGCCAATGCAACCTGGAAACAACTTACCTGATGGTGAAATTGAAATGCAAGTCCATGTTCTTGTAGCAAACCAACCTATCAATGACTGAGTTAAAGTTGCAAGAATTACAAGCAGCAATGAAAGCTGACCTCACCAAAAGAGAAAATTCCCCGTTGATGCCAGACTATACTGGAGTTTTAAGGATAAAATTCATAAAGCCAATGGAATCCTCTTAAAGTGACACAAGGTTATTGTCCCAGCAATACTTACACCAGAAATGCATGGAAAAAGTCGCGAAAGTTATCTTGGAACTGAGTAAAGCAAATTAAAGACTCTGACTGTCGATTACTACGTCAAATGGGCAGAAATTGGCTTGCTACGTGACAGTACAATAAGGTCAGAAGTCATCACCCAACTCAAGTCCATCTTTTTAGGCTATATGATAACCGATGACGTCATCTCGGATTACAGTCCCCAATTTTGAAGCCTGAAATTCAAAGTTTGTTGAATTATGGGAGTTTAAGCACACAAGTACCCACAAGTTAATTGAAAAGTGGAGAAATCCATCGGAAAAGTAAAACCTACGCTAGAGAAGACTCACGGGAATGATACTGACCCATATATTGCTCTACTTGATAACAGGAACATGCCCATTACTGGACTGATCTGTTCTCAAGCTCTGATCTTCCTCGACAGAAGGCTGAAAACCAAACTTCCTATTACTAGTCCGCTAAAATATTAACAGATGCTACGTTCCAGCTCCTAGACTGGCAAAAAAAAACAGAAAACGTATTTCACAGAGGAGCCAAGTCACTACCCCTTCTCAGAAAAGATGACGTCAGAATCCACCAAATGGATGGAAACCTGTTTAGCAATTGTAACCAGCAATGGAAGTCTGTACAGACAGAAGAGGAGAGATATCATCAAGATCCCTTAAGTTGACAGAGATACATGCATGCAGACCCTGCAAGGAGCTAGAACGAGACACATGTATGAAGACCCCACAGGTGAACAGAAATATTCTCCGAAAGGTCAGAGCACCAACACTAAAGGACTAAGTTTGGATGGTTGTATATCACGTTTTAGAATTATTGATTGTTAACTTGTTTCAGGCCTCAAGAATCAAAGGAACGACCATGAACATTGACGTAACATGAGGTCTTTGACAATTATCTGTGGACAATGTCGATGTCAATTAAGCTGTTTTTGTTTCGTACTCCTCACATTCTTTACAGGGGGGATGACATGATGTTACGTCACAAGGTCACTTGATTTTGGTAAGTAAACCATGGCAGCCCCAGTTTTATTAATGGACGCCGTGTTTCTTTTACGCACAAACTTTCCAACTTATCATTTTCTACTACATGCACACTTACCTTAACATGGCTGATTCTTGAAGGAATAAAGCAACGTTAGATGGATGCTGAGTTTTGCTTAGCTTCTTGACAGCTACATTTTTTCTTCCATGTCCTAGAGGACGGAACTGTCCTTTGTAGACTGTACTATAGCTGCCACTTCCAATTATATCTTTCGGCGTCTCGGTGCACTGAAGTCTCCTTTTATCGATTTGGCAAGGCGGGTACATCATCACCTGTATTCCATGCTCGATCGCATCAAACATTAGCTCTTCGTTCATGTCCCGAACCTTTTTGCATAGAGCATCAAGTGTCTCCACAGTTTGATTTGCCATTATTTGAATTTCGCTTCTGGTAAGATCCTCACATTTCTGCTTATATTTGGTTTTCAGCTCTCGATGGCATCTACTTATACTAGAAATGCGATCCCTCTCTTCAGTAAATTCTTGCAGAACACGATTGACAACTTCGTTCTCGATGAATGCCTGGAGCTTGGATAGTTCTGTAAGGACTAGGCAGGCATCGTTCTTTAGTTGGTTATCTCTCAGGTGCTTCCCGACAGCCAGAACTGCACCTACTGGCGCAGATAGAATTCCTGCCGCCAACCCAATGGGGAACAAAATTGGCATGAAAATCGCACTGGTGAAAACTAGGAAATTCTTTACTCTTGGACTCAAGAAAAGGCGCAATTTGTCAAGACTAACGTCAAAAGGCATGAACTGATCCATCGATTCACCAACCAGAACTCGATCAATATCACGACTTTTTTTCTCAATGTTACAGATGTCTTGACGAAACCGCTCTTCGAGGTCAGCGTGGGCTGTCGCGAATAGCTTTTCTTTGTTCTCAAATTTCTGAAGAAACGATTCCAAACGTTGTTTGATACATTTGTTGTAAATTACCATCAGTTTGTCGGTATCTATTCTTTGAATATCGTCAATCTTCGGCAGATCCTTCTCTGTCCACGTGCAAAACGCCTCGTCCGATTGCAAGTAGGACATAAATAGCTTAGAAATGCGGTCTACGTGCTTGGAGATTGCTTCTTCAGTTTCCCGTATGAAGGTATCCTCTTTGAGTCTCTTTAGCTCGGTTTCTTCAACTTCTTTTCGGACCTGAAGTAGTTCTTCTTTTCGGCTTCGTTTCGCAACTATCGATTCGCATTGGACCTGATACAACAAGTTGGTGAGAAGGCCACTAATCAACCTGTTAAAATATTAAAACCGAACAAGAATTATTTAGTAATGTTTCATGCATTTTTAAGGAATTTTGTTGTTATTTTTGAAATACAAATGAACACCCTCAAATGAGCCATAAAATTTTATATTAAGAGTGACTGTCTGCAATAACTGAGCAACATCTCAATTCTAAAATTCTTCGGCACTATAAAATTTCATCGCGCTTACCAAACGAATTAAGAAAACAGCGAAATTTGAACACTTTACATCAACAGAGTAAGTCTCATTCATCCAAAATAAATAGGTAGGTCTTGAATCATGATTACTTAAGCCCCCATTTAGAAGCAATCTTTGCGTTTGACGATAAAAATACACAATCCTAATCTGATGTCCAGTGGCTGGTGTTGCATCCCTGTGTCTTGCAGCCAGGAGGAATTTTCGGTCGTTCTCGATAGAACGATTAAGTTTGTGGAAAACGTTAAAAATTATAATATGGAATCCGAAAGTATATAAAATATGCAAAGGTACATGTAACATGACATAATCGTGGTAAGCTTGCGCTTTTGTAAACACGGTTTGATATTGTTTAAAAATTGAACGACTTCAAGCACAAAAAAAAAACAGCACATCACCTTCACAAAGTCCAATTCGAAAAAAGAAGAAAAGAAATGAAAACAAAAACGAAAGCCTTATGAGCTGGTCAGCGGAATTACCAAGGAAAGTTTCCAGCTGATGGAAGGATTGAGCGAGTGAGTGAAAAATTGCATATTTGCCACCGTCTGCGTTAACGTGTTCATTATGCTTCATGTATTCACGAGTTGAAAATGACAAGGAACACGGGAATGTCACATTAATAGCACCATATTTCTTAACGGTGTATAACTTCAACGTTGTCTTGCAGAGACTGCATGGAAAACGCCAAGCCAACTCCAAGGTTTGTTTACGTGAATGCTTAAATGATTGCTCAAATGATTTTTTGAGCTTAGTTCGAGTTAAAGCGCATGTTCAATTATTTCTGTTGATGAAAACCTGCCTTTCATTTTGGGATTTTTTAAGCATAGTAAATTTCGCTCAAGTCGTGGCACCTTCAATTTCATAGAAAAGCACTTCTGGCGAAAAAAAAAGTACGTCAGGTTTCCTTTCGTTTTGCACGGTAGTGCAAAAAAAATTCGTGTCACATTTTAACTCGTGAACATGCGAAGCGTTGAACGAGTTATAGCTTACAAGGAAAAATATGCAAACTTTCACTCGGTCCATCGGCTGTAAACATTGAGACAGTGATATGTAATGGTCACCTGTCTCATGGTGTTGGAGGGAGGAAGGGGCGGGGGGTTGGACGCTGGGGATGGGGGGTGGTCAGTGGAGCAAAACGCTGGAGAGGGGATGGTCTGAAAACTGTTTCGTATCCACGAGTTGGCTCATATGAGCCTTTGATTTTATAGTGTGGCACTTTATTCCGTCGAAGTGCAGTTTAATCTTCGACCCCAAAATCTTTGGCCCAAATGGTCTGCAATCGTGTTGTTTCCTTGACCAAGGTTCTAGCCTGGTGAATTCTCAAGGAACCTTAACAAGGACATGTTGAATTGGGTCGCTTCATGTTACAGCGTTTGGAGGGTTTTCAGCCACTAGGCTAGGCCAGCTTTAACGCCTTAGTTGATATAAAGACATAACTGTTAATAAGCCTACCAGTAGAAGTATGATGTTTTCCTCTCAATACAGAGAGGTAGCAGACTTTGTATTCCATCAATCAGGCTGTTTAGATCGTCACTCATCACTTTAAACTTCTGTTGCACTTTAGTTGCTGTGTACACCGACATTTTAATCACCTGAAATTCCTCATCAAGGCCAGGGATTTTCTTCTTAAGTTCCGAGATGATGTGCATTTGAAGATCTTTTTCACAACGATCATGATCATGACTGGCCATTTTTTCAACTTCGTCCCACTTGTTGCAGACAAACAGAGCAGATTCAGCAGTGACGGGCTTCCGTTTTTCTTCTTTGTAAAGTTTTTTTCCATTCCATCACGATACGTAAAAGCTAAAAGATTTCAAATAGAAATTTCCATTAGTTTAACGTTATAATGGGTCTCTACTACGCTACAAAACGTAAACAAATTGTTACGAGTTTCACCATAAAATATGGAAAAAGCCGCTAAACTGAATTTAAATAAATTATAATTCATTCAAAAAATAACTTGTTTAATCACTCACAAAGCGAGTGGTTAAAATGGCCATATTCTTGGCTTGCACTTACGTCATATCATGTCATATCAAAATTCGGAAGTATTAAAACAAACGTACCTCGATTCCATAACGTTTATGGATTATAGAGTTTAAAACTGCACATCTGGACCACATTTTGAAGCGCCAGAGCACTCCGTTCAAAATTTACAGGCGAACGAGAATCAGACATTTTTACTGCAGTAAAAATTTATGGAGCGGCCATCTTGGTGTACCACTTCAGTACACCAACATGGCGGCCAAAAATTCAAAGTCATACTTACATATAAAATCTCATCACAGAAGATTGGATTCACTATAAATTACATTAAATCGGCTTATAGGCATCTATAATGCAAAAATATGGGCCCCACCCATTCACGATCTTAAACGGTATAGTGAAATAAAAGACTGTCTTGATGTGTTTTGATTGTCAAAACTGACTTATTTTTCTTGTTTGGTTGTGTGAAATATATTCTTTCTACATACTTATTTGATCAAATTTTCACTTTCAATAAAAGGAACGGACAGAAACGCACTGTTTACGTTAACAATAACTTGTAACGTTCATTACAATGATATTTGGCATCAGTTATGACGTTTTCTATATGAAATTGTTTCAATCGGAAACCCTGCACTAAGCGGGCTAGAGCATTCCCTGAGGGTGTCCGCGTGATACAGGTTTGACTGTAATTTATGAAAAGGGGGAGGGGTGTGACTCTCATTCCTTTGGAGCCTCATTCTCACACCCTTTAGTGCGCAAGCTCTCAGTCACTTCTTGAACCGTCTGTAAATCCGGCTATTCCCGTAGCTGGATGTTTTATAGAGTCTCCAAACATTCCGTCCATGGTTCCTAATCTCCAAAATAGGTCCACGCTGCTCACGCTACATTAGAAATAACAGTATTTTTTAAATTGTTTTAACTCTATACCGTTCCCTGAATCAAAGCTAATACAACCTCTTGGCATAAATTGGTGAAATCACCTACTAACTTACCCTGTCCTCTTGTAATCCTCCAGCATTTGAACTGTTAACAACGTAAATGAAAGCGAATGCCTGTGGCAAATACTCTATGGCAATCTTATTTACATCCTTTGAGTCGCTAATTCCAGGACTGTCAACAATCACTATACCATCCTGTAAGAAAAAGGAACACTAATTCAGCCTGGTACCTTCTTGTACAAAATGCATACGATTGGGCAGAAAAAAAGAAAGAAGCAGTAACGATCCCACTATTCATTTTTTACCAATACTTGAATGATTGTTATAAAATGAAAATAACTTTTTGGCAAACGCTGAAAGAAAAAGATGTTTTACTTAAATGTTTTTAACTTGATCAAACTGAAAGTGAACTGTATAATTCAGTTTGTCATGAGTATGGAAATTAAAACAAAAATCAGTCCTGAGTCCCCGATAGCAGTCAAACCACTCCCAACGACCTATCCGTCGAGTGCTCCACTGCGAGACTCGTGGCCAGGAATAGGTTATTTCTCAACTAGCCTGAGGTTTACTCATCCTGCATACTGCTAGCATCTGCAATGACGAAAGCGTCAAGCGTCAAAACAGAGAATTCAAGCAGTCGAAGTGGCCAGTAATAAAATTTCACTGGTAAATAAACCTATTGTTATTGAAAACCATGTACCTGTAACAGCGAATTGGGTATTTTGATTTCTATTTTCTTGCACCACTGTTTATCATCTGTCGGTTTCTCGATGTACTGCTTTATCGCGTCAAACTTGTTCTCTTGTAGCTTAATGGGCTCCATTTCTGGATTATCAAAATGTATAACTGCTTCTCTCTTTGCTCCATACGATATTTCACAGACTGTCAGAGTATTCTGCGTGATGCAGGTCGGCAGAACACTTTCATTTAGTAAGAGGTTTATGATGCTGCTCTTTCCCGAACTGGTCTCTCCTGTCAGACGAATAAAGATATATTTTCATCAGTGTATGTCTGTAAACTTATTAACGGCGATTTATAATCGAGGGTCGAAAGTAATTCTTGTCTTTTTCGGTTTTTGTATTACCTCGATCGCTTTGCTTTATGATTGGCTTTAAAGCGTCGCGTCTGTCTACTTCTGCTGTGAATGTGTTGTTGTTTTACCAGCCCAAGCAATTGTTAGCGTCAGGTAAGAGAATATCGTGAACATAACAAACGCTACGTTTACTAAATGTATTGGCAAGGATCCCTAGTATATTAATTACTTCGAAATCCAGTGATGTACCTTGTTACGTAACAGTTGTGTGCGACCACAGTCACGAGAACTTTGAAAGTTGAAAAACCCCATCTACATGGTGGTTTTGGTAACCAAAGCCTACGCCGGATAGTTTTGCTGGAATTCTCCGAAAGCTGGAGTCAGGTTTTAATCTTTCTCTCACAAGGTTACAAGGTTTTTTCGCTCTCAATCACGATTTAAATCTATCTGTCTTATTTACTTGGTAACATCAGTATATGATTGTCTAATATTTCACGTATTTCCGGTGGTACACTGATTTTAGATTATGTAAGATCACATGTGCTCGCCAGTCCCGGACACACACCCCCATGTAGGTGGCTTTAAAGGTCGAACCATTATCTAAGTAGATGATTTCCTGTCTTCCTCTGCTGGCAATGAAGCGCTTGAGCCTTGCTATGAATTCTGTGGTTTCTAGGGACTTCAACAGGTCGAGGTGTACAGCTCTGGTTAGGCTGCAAGCATACAATGCTAGGTATGCCTTGCTCTCGGTATTGGCTCTTGATTTGTAACGGATTGCATTGGTCCTGCGAAGTCTACTCCCACCACTTGAAATGCTCTTGGACCTTCTGTTCTGGTTTTCGGTAGATTCTCTGGTGGCGGTGCTTGGTAAGCATTGGCGTGGAATGTTTTGCACCCGTTACAGCTACGTCTTATCTTCTTAACAAGACGTCGTAGCCGGGGTTAATCTAGTATCTCTCGCACTCCTTTCCATGGTGAGTCCAACACCTCCGGGTAGGGTGGAAAGGTGTGCCTGGAAAACCAGTTTCATGGTGTGGGGATGATCGTCTGGCAGGTAGATAGGGTATTCACCTATAATTCGACCTCGGCATTCTAAGACTTGTTGATCGTTGTACTGGAGGTTCAATTGGAGTTGGTCGGCTTGGAAGTTGGCTTGCTGATGACCTGATTGTTGAACTTTCTTGATTCACCACTACTCTTGAAGTCCGATTTCTTCCGTACTGATTGGACCAATCTGTCTGTTTCTTGGCTTTGCTTGGCAGTTTCGGGTAAAGCGCCACATCCAAGCTCCGATTCGCAGAACACTTAATAATAGGTGGCTGTTGAGCACGTGGTCAAGGAGATCCTTGATAGGAATGGCTAGGAACACCTTTTGTCGCTTTACTTTGGCTTCAACTAAGGTTTCAGGTGAAGGCTCTAACACAATGTCAGCAGGCCACTTTGATGAATCAATTAGCCAAGTTGAACCTTGTTTCCAGAGAGAGTTGTTGACGGCATCTCCTCCTCGACTTCCCAAGTCGGCTGGGTTGTCCTCGGTTGGGACGTAATGCTACGTGACTTGATGGTGCTGTTCGATCTTGTGCACTCTGTCGAAGACGAATTTGCGGAACTCCCCCTAACCTTTGATCCAGTAAAGTGCCACATTTGAGTCAAGCCAACAGTGGACTGTGCTTTGGTGAACATTTAGGGCTGCTTGCGCGTTAGTGACAAGGTTCACGGCCATGTAACCTGCGATTAGCTTGAGCCTTGGAATGGTCAGGTTTTTCTTGGCAAGGCGTGACTTTGCACATACGAGTCGCTGAGTGACTCCGTGGGCTTGTTCGACAACAGCGTAGACTACCGCGCAGACTCTTTTGGCGTCACCAAACGCTTGTAGTGTGAGGTGCAAAATTGGCTGACGATGTGGGGCGACTGCTCGAGAGACAGTGAGGTTTTCGGTTAGTGCGGTGTTCTACGCCTTCCAGCGTTTCAACAATGGTCCCGGGAGTTGAGTATTCCACGAGATCTTGCTGTCGCAGATGTCACCATAAAGCTGCTTCCCCACCAGTGTCGTAGGTGACGCGAGGCCAAGAGGAGCATAGATCATTGCTAGATGGAACAGAACGCCTCTCTTGGTTGTCTTGTTCTGGTCGTTTTTGAGAATCACGCTGATTATGTCTTGTTCTCTTTCCTAGGGTAGGACCAACAGCTTCCCTTGTGAAGGTTCGTCCCCCCCTCCAGTGCTTTGACGTAGGTTAAGTCTTTTTCAGACTTGGACGGTGATTCACTGGCTGCCTTTGAAGGTTTCGCTCTCCCATGCGTAGGTTAAATCTCGGGTGATGACTCAATGATTGCTTCAAGTTTGGGGGCGTTTGAATGCCACTTGTGGATAGTGAAAGCTGCGTCGTTGAATACTTCTAATGTGGTAGCTTTCTTTGCCGCTGTGCCCTCGACAGTCTCTCCACCGGTCATCAAGTCATCGACGTAAATTTCGTTTGCAAGTTCCTTTGTTAGCTCTGGGTGTCGACTTTCCCTTGTCTCAAGATGCTGACTGATGACTTCGCCGAAGAGGAAAGGTGAGCAAGACATTCCGAACAGAGCTCGTGTGAAGTGATATACGAAGATATTTGGACTGTTGGGAGGTCTCCAATGGAATCGCAGAGAATCTCTCTCTTCTTCCTTCATACGGACTTGTAGGAAAGCCTTCCTTAGGTCTCCCGTAAGCAGAACTGGGTAAGATATTGACCTCGCCAGGATGTCCCAGGATGTCCCATAGACGGAGGGCCTGGGTGTAGACAATCGCTCAGCGACGGCTTGGTTTCCCTCTCCTTAGCTGAGGCGTCGTAGACGATGCGGATTTTGGTACTCTCGGCGTTTTCTCTTTTGACCCATTTATGTGGTATGTAGAACTGATTTTCCTCTTGTTCTTGAAGTTCCAGTTCCATTTTCCGTTTTGCCAGCCATTCTTCTAGGACTTCAACCTGACTTTCCGCTTCTTCTATTTTGGCGTTTACTCCGTCGTTCCACTCGCTGATTTCATCATCGTTAAGTTTGTTCGCAATCTTCTGGGCTTCTAACATTCTTCGCGCCTTGTCCACTTCTGTTAGCAATTCTTTGAGATTTGAAAGGTGTTTCGATATCGCCGTTTGCTTGCCAGCTTTCAGTATTTCACTGGTTTTATCTTCGGTTCTTTCAAGCTGCTTAAGCTTCGTTTTAAGTCTAGACTCGGGGTCTTCCATTTTACCGTTTAAGCGTTCGGCGTCGTTACTTGTTGTGCAGTTGTTATGCTCACAATCCAGGCAATAAATTCCCGTCGTGGTCGCCACGTTTGCTGGAATTCTCCGGCCACTGGAGTCAGTATCCACAGCAAGTCACTAGGTTCCACAGGTTTTAAACTTTCTCTCACAAGGTTACAAGGTTCTCTCTCAATCACGATTTAAATCTGTCTTTTTTACTTGGTAACATCAGTATATGATTGTCTAATATTTCACGTATTTTAAATGGTACACTGATCTTAGATTATGTAATCACACGTGCGCTTACACTGTAGGATTTGAAGAAGTTAGAACCACCTTGTAAAGCAACAAAAACAGTGCCACAGGAATCATCACGGATTTCAGAAGTCAGAGGCGACGATTTTCTTTTGGAGTCACACTTCTTAATAAAGCTGCGAGGATAATTGTTGCCTGCCAAACCTTGAGAACGTTTACGTTCTCTGCGCTTGCCCGCGTTAGTCGATAGGATCTTGTCTGCTATTTCTAAAGGAGTATTTACCACAGATTGTTTGTGCTGTGTGGGATGATGGGAACCAAAATAGAGGTATTTGTCAGTGTGAGTAGATTTTCTGTTAACCTCTACTTTGACACGTCCATTCTTTTGAGTGGTAAGCGTGTCCAGGAAAGAAAGGCGTTTTTTTTCTATTTAATGGTGAACTGTATGTGAGGGTTAACAGCGTTGAGGGAGGCGTGAAATTCCTGTAAGTGTTGTTTCTGTAGGCAGGCGTGCCTGTCTTTCACATATCTGAGCCACCAGCAGGGAGTGTGTAAAGAGTTGGAGATGGCTTTTTCCTCAACATGTTCCATGACGAAAATTGCAATGATTGCGCTAATGGGAGATCCCATGGCGCAACCAAAAATCTGCTTGTAATGATGACCTTTGTGGGTTAAAAAGCAATTTACTGAGAACGAACTGCGGACGTTTCATTATGTTTGTCACGGAAATGTTAGTGCGGTGAGATAAATTGATGTATTGAAATCTTTCTCCAACAACTTGAAGAGCCAGACCGACCGGAATGGAGGTGAACAAAGAAACAACATCGAAAGAAATCATGAGTTCATCTTTAGAAACGTGCTGGTCCTTAATCTGCTGAGCGAAGGCTGTGCTGTTCTTAATATTAATAGAGTATACTGTATGACTCCAAAAGGAAAATCTTCGCCTCCAACTTCTGAAATCCATGATGCGTCTACCGATGCTCAGTCATCCAAGAAGGATTTCGTTGTGTTACCATACGTTAGAGGCCCCTACGAAAAGATCTCCAGTGTGCTACGAAAAAAGGGCGTTAAAGTTGGCTACAAGCCTGTTAAAACATTGCATCAATATTTCCCAAGACCTAAAGACAGAGTCGCAGTGCAAGAAACAAAAGATGTTTACAAAATAAATTGTTTAAATTGCGATTTCGTGTACTATGGACAAACCAAAAGAGCTTTCAGAACTAGAATTTCGGAACACAGAAGAGCACTACATTTTTCGACTCTAATTTTAAAATCGTGAAACACGTACATCAACACGATCACAACATAGTTTTTGAAAACGGTAAGATCATCGACAGAGCGAGAAACTATCACACATGACTATTTCTGGAAGTGTTATATTCCCAAACAAACCCCAACTCAGGGAATGATCACTTAGACATTCCTGACATTTACACTTCCCTTTATTAATTTATTCTGCTATCTTCTTTCACGCCAAGCACATTTTCATTATTTTTTGGACCTTTTCATTGTTACGCTTTCTCATTCCATCTAAATCGAAGAAGACCTAAGTTCTTAGGTCGAAACGTCTTTCAAGTATTCCTTACAAAACGTTTGTTTTTACGTTTTTAAAAAGCCAGTGTCAAACATTTTACGTACTCTTACGTACTGCTTAGGTGCTTTCATTTAAAAAGGCACATTTTAGGATTTCCTCCGCACACTCAAAAGTTAGGGTAACACCACATAGCTAAATGTTCGTCTCTGGGAAGGAACTGTGACAGAGAAGTCCTGAATGGGTGTGGTCAATTCTTAGTTAAATAGGCACCCTTTTTAAAGCTGTCAGATAACCCTTTTCTTTTGTGTGTGTCCTAAGTTAACATTTGGGAAAAATTATTGTGAAAAAACGAAATAAACACCACCGCAAAAAATATTATTGATGAAGAGTTTATACACAAATAGATAGCCTGGCATTTGAAATAGGTTATTATCCAACCTGAGTATCAGCCCTTCCTTTGGGTAGAGGACAGGAGGAAAAGGAATGGGAGAGGGTTGGGAGGGTGGAGAGAAGAATGGGAAGGCATGACGCAGAATAATTTATTAGCATGTCTTGAACGTCTGAATTTCGGACGTTGCACTAATTGGACAGAAAAGACACAAACGACTCTTACAACACTACAGCGGAAATTGAAACTCCCACAGAGAAGATTGTTTTGAAGAGAAATAATCTTCGCAGAGATTCGATAGCTCAAGTAATTTATTTGCTCGGATCAAGGTTGAGCATTTTCCCAGTTTTATTACGGGCTTTCAGGAAATCGCTCTGACAAGCTTTATGTTGAATCTTGTATGGAATCTATTTACAGCATCTCGAGGCACTCGAAATAAAAGTGGGTTATCACAATTTTCAGCCATGAAATAAACGCGAAAGTTGAACCGTTTTTACCAAACCAGACATGTAATACGTATTCTTACTCGGCCAATCATGCAATCATATAACCTAGGTCCCAAACTTCAATACTTAACCTCACCTCTCCACCCCACCCCTAAGGTACTTGAGGAGGTAAATGGATTTACGTATCTAAACGAACAAATCTGCCATAAGGTCTTACCAGCAATAAGAACAACGAATCTCTCATTTTCAAGATCTTTAATGCATTCTTCAAGTTCAGCCAAAGAATAATCTTTTTCTTCCGGACATTTCGCTTGTATTTCTTTCATGACGCCCTTTACTTTCTCGTAATACTGCTGCATAATGTGCCGCTGTTCACGAGCTTGGTTCAGATCGTTTAAGATCCTTTTATAGCCCTAACAACAAAGGAAATGTCATTAGGTTAATGTTTTTCTAGCTCCAAGAAACTGAGAACAGTGTCAAAAGATAGGGAGAGATGACGGGGGATCCAACTCTTCTTTAATCCTGTTGTCCTGCAACTATATGCTGTCACGTCTACATTAGTGTGTGGGGTGTTTTAACACCTCGCGCACTAAAAGGAGGCTCGACTCAATTTTTTGTATGTTGGAAATCAAAATTTGGCATCACTAAGTTTATGAAATGTTATCAAAGTTTTATGTGTCACTGGTTTCCAAGCGACAGCAGTGACTATAGCAATGCCAGATTCTTGTCCTTTGTTTTAAACAATGTCGTTTTTCTCAAAATTTCGTAAGAATCTTTTAAATTTTGAAATACTCACGTATCACTAGCTGCAGGCGAAATTTCAATAAAATTTATAAGACGGGTTTCAAGTAAGTCAAAAATCATTTTTAGGGCGTGATAGGCAAAACAGTAATAAAGCAATACAATTCCATAAAGCTTAATATTTCCAAGATGCCTTTACATATTATTTTAAAAAAAGGCAGCCGTTGAAATAATGATTGCAAAGTAAAGGATAATCCTTTCACATTTTACATTAATCACATTTCACAAACTTGGTGAAGTATGAAAGCAATCTTAGCATGTCTTCCCTGCGAAACTTTGATTTCAAAGCATACACCCCACGGCAAAAAATACTTACTCAAGCCTCCTTAAGGAAAGACTAGGAGACGATTTCGCGTGCGCGATAAAGGGGCATTTATAAGTTATCTGGGGGTGAGGCTATGTCCATTTTGAGAAGGGGGTGCATGGACATGTATGGTGTTTACCTTTCGACCATATTAAACTAAACTTTTTGTCAAACATTATAGATGGTCCTATTTTGTATTTTTATAGTCCTTTCACATAATTATTCAATACGGTAAAATGATTCTTTGGCAAACCAAGCCAAGCGGATAAAATAAAGTACGACACTCTACCCATTTTGGAATAAGGTGTACAATAAATAATGTTAATTATTGATATGTCAGTGGTATCCTTTTGATTCTTTTGTTATCAACGATTTGTGGAAATAAAGTTTATTACTTAATTGAACCTTAATAAAATAATCATAATTAAAAATGATGGAAATATAATATTTTAGAAGAGGTGAGTTAAACTTGGGAGGGGGAGTATTCATGTTTGCAGAATATCACATGAGTGGGATTGCACAGGAAATTTAAAAAATTTTAATTTTATAGTATAGAACTTGAGGCCAATCGTTTCGATTTTTAGCACTTTTTGTAGAAGTTTTTAGCTCATGGTGAAAAATGACATAATTAACATTGGCATGCAGGAGCGCATATGGGCTCCTGACACTGGCTTTAACATTTATCTGGTACGGTCTTGCGTTAGAAGGGGGTTCTTGGCAATTTCTGTTGTATTTTTACTAGGATCCGGACGAGTGACCGAAGGAAGGAGACGGGTTTCTGTGAGCTCGCTAACTCGGGAGGCTTAAAATGAAATTAAAGTGATAGATACAGAAAAGCAGCATAGTGAGGCCTGGAAAGAGTAAAAAAAGCGGTGCGTCAAGCTCTGACGGCGCCCCAACGCCAAGTCAAACGCCAAGTTAAATCGCTATTAAAAGAAAATAATAGCCTCAAAGAAGAAGTCAACCGGCTTGAAGAGGATTTCGAAGTAATGGAACAACAATTGTCTGATTTGGAGTCTAAACAACACGACATTGAACAACATACCCACAAGTTCAACCTTGAAATACACGGTGTTCCGGAAAGTGAAGATGATCCAGCAAAAAAGAATCATCAAAATCGGCGAGCTTACAGGCGTCAATGTTACTCGCGAAGACATTGACATTATTCATAGCGGAGCTCTCGAGGGCCGAAGGCTCGCTCCCGGAACTCCATACTCAAATAACCTATGCCCGTCATTTTTCATGGTCATGGCTAGCGGAATGTTTCGCGGGCGCGTCCGTACATGTGTGTCCATCCGTCTGTCCGTGCGTTGCGCAGGGCTAGCTCGCGAGCGCGTATGACGTCGCAAAAATTGCGCGTATGACGTCATGCAACATTCGGGATCTTGGCAATTTTGAAACCAAAGCGAGGCTTTGTTTTTCGCACGGCTACACGGCCGATGTCACGTAAGCTGCAGCAAACGCTTTAAGAAAACTGTTTGTAAATCATAATAGCGGAGAAAACCGTTTGCAAAATCGCTTTTACCTGCATTTTTTCGCGGTTTGCTACTCAAGACAGGGATACTAATTAATTAACAGGTACTCAGAAACCGCTATAGTGGAAAAAGAGGAGCTTGCTTCGAGGAACTTCGTACTTTTTATCTCGTTAATGCGCATGCGTAAAACTAGATATAGGTATCATGTACAAAAAAAGGGACAAAAGTTGTTAACAAAGGTTTCTTTGTTTAACTTTGTGGACTTTTGTCCGGGCCATTAGTTCTTTATACAAGCTATATTATGGCATTGAGGATATAGTTGGTTAAACCGGTTAGGATTTCAAGAAGAGCGTCACATACGGCCACTAAAATTTTTGGGGAGCTCCCCCAGACATATTGTTAATTTCCCTAGGGTATTGGGATGTCATGTCATGTCATGTTTTTAAGTGGATATGGGATGTGTCCGAGATCGAGACGGCTTAATTGATCTTCAAAGGTTTAAGAAATTTGTGTTTTTCTTGTCAATCATTTTTCGTAAAGCCATTAGACCGCGTTTAGAAGGGTGAAAAAGGTCAAATGTATGTTCTTGGGAAACGCAGTTTTAGAAATTCACGGTGTATTTTTATAATGAATGGAGACGTTTTGAGGAAGTTAAATGGCACGGGAAAGTTTGTGTTTTGATATGAGCGATAATATAATAAATTGAGGAATAATCAATTAAGGAAAATAACGAAATATGATATCCAATTTATTCAACACTTTTGAGAGATTTGACAGATTGTAAAGTATAAATAGGTGATGTCATGTTTAATTCTCTCGGAGATTGCAGAGTGAATTTTTGTGTTTAGTTAAATATACGTATTGGATTCGTTTAGCAGTAAAATTTTGTTCCTAAAGATTGTTTTTTGTGTGTTGATAGTTTGTCGAGATTTTTGAGGAAAACTGTAATTAGTAATTTCAATTTTGAATGGGTATTAAATGTTGAGGTGTCATGATTATGCAATAGTATGC
The DNA here is from genome assembly GCA_022457155.1 of Cladopsammia gracilis. Lineage (NCBI taxonomy): Eukaryota > Metazoa > Cnidaria > Anthozoa > Scleractinia > Dendrophylliidae > Cladopsammia > Cladopsammia gracilis. Next base: position 31,056 of record JAJGOT010000987.1, on the reverse strand, counting down.
AAGAGAGGTGAGATTTTGCCGACTTAGCTAATGAAGTATCAATCTTTCGGTTTGATTATGCAAGAGTATGGAATTGGCTTTTGTTGTATTTTGGAATACTGAATCATTGCCATTACGGTTTGATTATTCAATAGTATGCAAAAGACGTAATAATTTTGCTGATTTATTTAACAAACGTTTATCAAGCAAGCATTTTAAGAAGCATTTTATAAGCGATTTCAGCGTTTTGATTTTTTCAAAAGAGATATTGGCACTATTTGGGAGCTAATTGAGAACATAAGCTTACCGCAATATTGCGTTACGTGTTAGCATTTCTTATTCACGGGTTGGCTGTAGCGTAATACAATCAAGTTGAAGTTTCCCCTCAGTCAAATAAAGACTATTTTGAACAAATACGCTACACTAACATGAAAATTATTTATAGTCACACTCGAGACTCTTGTTACTCACGACTTTTATTGATTTGCTGGCTCCTAAAAGGGCTCTTGCCCTTACGCCGGCTATAACAAACACAAGCATCAAGTCGCATTACTTCCGTCTAAACACTAATACTACACTACGTTCACCTACATGTATTCATAGAAATATACATATATTTGGCTCAATCAAAGAGTGAGCTGGCATAAACGAAGCAGTCGCTAGACTGTCAAAAATGCCAACGAAGGTTTTAGCGAGCTCCACGCAGCTATAAAGCGTAGCGAATACAAGCTAAAATTACAGCCTTCACTGAGACAAACTTACGATACGACCAAAAACAGATCGCTGGATTCACCCCTCCCATAAAATAGAAGTCTTTATATGGTGAACATTTCAAGTTCGTTTACCAGCAGGTTGCAACTGAACTGAATGAAAATTCTAAAAATTGACAGGAATCTTCTGCGACAACTCCTTTCAACAACCTTGACGGGCTTTTTTAAATTTCGTTCCTATTACAAAGTTATCGTCTCTTTCGTAGAAAAATACGTAAACATTGGGAACATCAAACTTTAAGAGGGTATAAATGAAAAGTAACACACATCTGAAGAATTCAATTCATTCTATAGGTGTCAGAACATTCACTGAAGCGTGATGCTTGAAGTTGTTTCTCGCGGTGAATTTGCCTGTAAAGAGCTGTAAACCCGGCGCAGCTTTTTCTCGACAGCTACAGTGAGCTTACTTTACCATTTTGTAAACAAGGCCAAACACACGACAAATTTATCTAGCACTGCTAAATGAGGGTGCTAATAGAGGTACCCAATTGTCAGTTAACTACTATTTTTTCGGCCAATTGTCAGTTAACAAGAGGTTACACTGGTAGCCTATACTCATGCGCTTGTATAAGAAAGTTTTACGTTTTTTTTTAACTGGGTCACGCTGTCGGAAATCGGTTCATTTCAATATTTTCATTCATTGATATCTTATCAAGTGATTTAGTTTGACAAGTAGGAAATTACGTATATCAGTAAGGCTTTTAAATTTGCAAAGTTAAGATAAGGTTACTTTACAGGCCATGTGAATGACCAGAGTGAGTGCGTTTTCGGGATCGGTGAACATTGTGACTAAGGATCTAGGGACTTTGCGATTAAATCATTCTTACTTGAGAATTGTCATTTCTCCGGGACTTCTTGTGCCAAACAGAGGCGTTCGCGACAACGCACCCCTTCCCTCTCAACGAATTTTGCGTGACATAAGCCTGTTTTGTTTACATAAAACCAGATATCATTTATTACGACTGAATTTACGACTGAATTTGAACACGTTTTAAAAACATTTCTCCAAAGCTAGCGAGAACACAAACAAAAAGTCAATCACAGAATTGATATCAACATAAATTCCCATCGAATAGTGAATAGTGTGAGTTATAAGGAAACTACACCAATGCTATTGATTCAATTAAACGAGCCAATGAGAAAACGGAGCATTCCATCCTTCCCATGAGTACAGAGCGGCAAACATTTCATGGACAACTGAATTATTTCATGCTATTCCGCGAGACATTTACTTATGGGAGCAACTGATGAGGTTCACCTAAAATCCGAAACTAGAGTCTTGCTTAAGAAAAACGAAAGAATTCACTAGCATCCGTGAGATTTTCAAAACAGATCACCATATCTGTACAAGCCACGTCGGGATGCAATAACGCCATGATGAAACAACGAAGGTTCTTCAAGCTCCAGGAAACACTACTCAAAAACAGCATAAAACAAGGAGCTAAACCATAACTGCAAGAGGTCATGATTCCAATAGAGACACGGCAGCTTCAGACTTTGATCTTAGACGCTCACATCCGTGATAAAGATCCATTTTCTCGCAAGTCTTGCACACGGCAGACTTAGATACTAAATCACGGGCTGAGAGATTGATTGATCCTAGCATATTCATAAGAAAAGCTGCGGCCGATCACTACTTATCTTGCAAAAAATGTTAATTAGCCAAAGAGGCTCTAACATAATATGCCAAGAGAACTAGCATAACGAAGGCAAAGAGAAACAATAATTTCATAAATGGCTACACAGCATAAAAACTATCGTCGTTTTAGAGATTTACAGCTGTATATCCCAAAGATCATCAAAGGGTCATACAATACATATCGAGCATGCTAAACTGAGTCAAAGAGATAATAGTGACCAGTCACAATTCTATTTTCAGTATTTTGATGATCTAGAGGGAACAAATATCTCGTAGAACTTCTTGGGAAAGCAATTCTAAAGGCTTCTTTATACTTTTTGCGACTAGCGGGGGTCGTGTTTGGCCTGTCACCTTTCGAATACATGTACATTTCTCTGCAAAAATTTTTCTTCCCACCGACTAAAATTTCTCGGGAAAAATTACAGAGAAATGTATGGAAAACTAAAACAAGCAACAGGCCCCCAAAATTTAGCCTGTGAACAGGCTTCTTTTGGGGGAATTTGGTTAGGTTAAAATCGGCGAGCGAAGCGAGCCAAGCGCGGACTGGGGAAGAGGGAAGGGGCGGCGAAGCCTGTGGACTCGCCTTTGATGCCGCCGTTCCGCCCCCTAGTAATTATCCTGTTGGATAATTGGCAACAAGTTAATTAAAATGTCAACAAGTTGTCATGTTTTAATTCGGTTGAATGCATCGGTAGTAATATAAAAATAGACAGGCTAAGCACGACTCCCAGTCTTCGCAAAAAAGTATTTAAAAAACCTAAAATATAAAGCTTTCCCAGCAAGACTTCAGAGAGAATTGCGCGTTTAGATCACAGTTATGAATTTGTTCTCTTCGATGATATTGACCTTTTGATCTCGGCGGATTATAGTGTTTCCGGCCACACGGAAACAAGGTAAAAGCCGTAGTCTATAATTCCACTGCAATGAAATCGTGAATTATTGCAATAATTTTTAGCTCCTTAGTATTAAAGTTGTGTAGTTGAGTAGTGTGTCCCAGTGGAGCTAGGATACCCCCCCCCCCCCCCCCCCCCCCCCTAGCGTTTGATTTGGCATCCAACAGATAATCTGCAGCATGGTTGCTGTTTTGTAAATCCAGTCGGCAAAATTCCAGAAACATCTTGCTTTTTTGTCACAGACTTTAGACACAGCTTTTGCTCTTCTTTAAGTCAAGATATAAGCGAAAAATTTCGCAACGAATCGCTCAAAGCTTTCTCAAAATCGAGATCTGAAAATTGCATGCGACGAGTCGTCGTGTTTGTTTATAATTTGAGCCAGCGAATGGAATAAATAATTATGCAAATTTAGGGCGCCAGGCATTTGAGATGTCAACATGTGTCCCCTATCACCGCATACCTGTCAACAAGAAGTGATCTGACCAATCAGCTCATGATATCAGATTCTGGTATCATAGAACGGCGGCATCAAAAGCGAGTCCACAGGCTTCGCCCCCCTTCCCTCTTCCCCAGTCCTCGCTTCGCTCGCCGAATTTAACGTAATAGAAGCCTGTTCACAGGCTACCAAAATTTGTCAGTAGAACTCTTTGCCGTGTAACTTTAGTTTATATTTTTTTTAGAACAGTCGCTTTACGAAAATTATTCGACATTAGATTCTCATACAAAAACCATAATTTCTCACCTGTCAAGATAGCTTCCAAAACCGTAATAAGGATGGTTAAGATGTCTGTTTGATACAGGATCGTACACAGATAGTATGGGAAGGAAAAAATCGAAACTCACTTATGCTTGTGTCCAATAAAATACGGTGTGTTCACTTACTTTGGAGTCTGCTTAATCTGATGCAGGTTTTACTGTAATCAGAAATCTTGCTAATTTAATCTATTACTGAAAAGGGCTCGTGTGGTCAACCCCGGGGTCAACCCGCGTTCGCGTGCTGGACAAAATTCTAAACAAAAGGACGAAACAAAATACACACCATGTATCTCACTTGTCGCATTTCCTATTAGAAAGGGTAGCTCCATTTCCAACTGAGTCTTTGTAACAGCTTTGCCGTCGATCTTCTCAAATCGGAACAACTTTAAATCAAACGCACCGAGTCCAAACTTTCCGCTTAAATTAAATTTCTGGGATCAGCTTACATTGACTTAATACATACCCACACCAAGTTTCAGCAAGTTTCTGCGTTGGAGCAGAAATGCGGCAGAATTAACGCCATCAAAATTTAGCCCCAAAATTCTCTTAAAATTTTAAATACTTCATTCTCTTTGACTAAACAATCTACGAACCCAAATTTCTGGGAGAAGCCTTCCCAAGGCTTGCTAAATCTGAATTATAAGCCGATTGCAAATCGTGCGAACCGTTAAAAAGCACTGGTTGACCGTTCTGTAAATATTATAAAATATTTGTACCCTGTGTCCTTGTTTGTCTTCAGAATTTTTTGAGGGATTTTTCAAAAATTTTATAATTCCAACCCCTGATCGATATTTACAGACATCCGCTCTTAAAGTCGTTATCTCCCTGCATTTTATCGCGGTTTGCTACTCGAGACAGGGATACTAATTAAGGGATACTCAGAAGTCGCTTTAGCGGAAAAAGAAGAGCTTTCTGGGATAAAATCTTGCTTCGAGGATCTTCATACGTTTTTATCAATGCGAGGAGATGTTTCACACTCACTCCAGTTTTTATTATGGATTTCAGGACCAAAGAAGCGGAGATTTAAAGAATTTCTAAGCAAGCGACGGACTTAAAAGTAAAATATATTACATTTTTCGATGGGAATTTATGTTGATATCAATCTGTGATTGACTTTTCCTTTGTGTTTTTGTCTAGTTTTGGAGAATTGTTTTTAAAACGTGCTTAACTTCAGTTATATCGATTTCTTGAATTTCATCGAAGGCAGCTCGAACTCGATGCTCTTTAAATGGTACGCGTTTTGCTTTTAAACATAAACTAATGGAGATTTGAATAAAATTTTTCGAAAGAAGATTGTGTTGTCCATTTTTATGCGCTTGTTCATTCATTACATATATTGAAAAGCGATTTTATGAAAACAAAACAAGACTTTGATTTTATAGTTCTATCTTCACTCGCGTCGCCTTATGCAAACATGTTTGTGTATTTTTGCAATTTTGATTTCCAAATCAGTTTCTCGGACAGTTTTTTGACAAGCAACAACTGTATTCTATTTGGAAAGTAATCGTACTAGTTATTCGTACTAGTTTTTTGTGAACTATTGTACGGTCTAACAGTATTACGGTTGCGTAATACTGTTTTTGAGAATTGCTGAAATTGAAAAATAGCCCGGTCGTCAATCTTAAGCTTTATTCTTATGCTTCCGACCTTTCACCTTAGTTAAGTTTCACCTTAGTTAAGCTTGTTTAGAGAACGACGCTGTCAGGCTCAGCTTATTTATATTTATTTAGTCATATAAGGTCACCACTGAAGCTCAAATGCTCATTTTCTTTGACAGCATACATGTCAGCCACACTAACATTACTATGAATAATAAAATCACAACAGAGCGAAGGAGCGCCAAGCGTGAGTAATAATTAAATATTTAGTTGTCAAAACAAGCAAGGATATTGGTGCTAATTCACACCAAGAAGAAATTAAACCTGACGAAAAGTTTAAATTGGCCTTCTCACATTTTCTCGCTGTAGATTTAAAATATGTTTTAAGTTATGCAGGCGCCCTTGAAGCGTAGTTGTGAACGGCCAACAGTCCTCTTGCCAGATGCGAGTTCGCCGTACAGCATGTCTTTTGGTATTCGACCATCCGTTCATCTGGTGGACATGGCCGAGCCATGTCCACATGGCAGCCTGCGTTGTCGTAGTAGTGTTTACATAGTTGGTAGGCCAGCAAGTGACGGGACCTCGCTGTTGGTGATCTTGTTACTCCATGAGATCGCAAGGATGCGGCGAAGGCAACGCAGGTGACTGCTGTTTAGCTTCTTCTCTTGCTTGGCATATGTTGTCGATGACTCACTGCCATACAGAAAAGTGGAGATGACGCAGGCATTGTACACTGCTGTTTTCGTCTTCACGCTGAGCTTGGCATTCTCCCAGACGCGGGTGGTGAGGCGGGCAAGAGTGGATGTAGCCTTCCCGATGCGTTTGTTGATTTCAGCATCCAGGGATAAATTGTCGTTGATGGTGGATTCCTGGTATGTAAACTGGTGGACAACCTCCAGTTCATAGTCATCGATTGTGATGATAAGTTGTTCTCCAACACGTTCGTTTTCTTCAGACTGATGGTAAGTCCGAAGTCTTTTTAAATGATCTTGTGGAATATACCGACAATAAAAAAAATTCAGGAATATTGCTCTTTAGCGATTTTGAAAAAGCTTTCGATTCCATAGAATGGGACTATATAAGGGACGTCCTTAAGCTATTTAATTTTGGTACAATAATTTTCAATTAAAAAATTCGGTTAACGCATTGTTGCACCCAATTCAAACCTTTTGGGATTAGAACTCTTTGTTCGTCATACTTCCATATCAATGGACCATTGACATGGAAATTATATGGAAATACAGTGAACAAAGGATCCTATTCCCAGAAGATTTGAATTGGGTACAATAATACGTTAGCCGAATTTGTCTGTTGGATCTCAATAGTACTCTCTACTGACAGATAGAAAGTGGGGTAATGAATAGAGGAAAAAAGATCTACAAAATGGACGCCATGTTGAATATGTGGCAAATGAGAGATTTGAGTCTCTTTAGGAATACAATGTGATGAAGGCATTAGGTATATCGAAACTGGTCTATGCAGGTGCCATGCTTTGTGTACCCGACTTGGTTATCAAAACAGTTCAAGAAAAAATCTTTCAATTCTTAGGGAAAAATAAAATAGATAAAGTACCACTCTCACATGGCGGATTAAATTTTCCAGACTTTCGAACAAAAGTCAAGACTCTCCGCCTATAAGCTGGCTAGTAAGATTATTACATAGCTCAAATGAGATCGAGACCTGGTAAGCAGTTCCAAGTGAATATTTTAATCAACACGGAGGACTAACCTTTAGCTTCCTCCTTAAAATAATGCAACTATGACTACCATGATCATGATTTGTATAAGAGTAAATTTATCATTTGGAACAATAAGGAGATAACAATAGAAAATAAGTCTATTTATTTTTTTCTGAAGCATCTCAGCGGTCCGGAATCCTAAATCCTTGAATCTGATTGGCTCACTACGCGCGCTCCAGCGGTCCGGATTTTCCCATCTGGACCCTGCGTACGGACCGCTCCTAATTTTACAGAAATATTTTGTTGTTTTAAGCTTAATATCATTGAATTTTCTCGTAAATTATGGACCCAGACGAAAGCTACCAAAGCGAAAGGGAGTTTTCACTGGCCAGAATAAAATATATAACGACACAAACAAAGAAAACAATGAAGAAAACCAACAAAGTTTCACCATGGTTGACATCGGCCCACAAACATAGATCCAAAAACACGCTAAAGATGTTAACGCTTGAACGCCAAGACTCAATCATTAAGAAGGAGAGCCGGATAAACTAAATGCAAGGAGAAACCAGCCGTAAAATTAAAGGTCAATCATTGTTATTCCTCGAAAGGCGAGTACAAGTTTGGATTTTATGATTTGTTGATTTTATAGTTTGTTGGGCGTTTGTTGTTGTTCTTTATAAAGCGTCCTTTGTGGCTTAAAAATTACTGTAATTAGGCAATGTAAGGCCTTTTTTAAAAAGGTTGTGACTCCATTTGATTTAAAAGTGTTCTTATTTTTCCGGTTTTGTTTTCTTTTTCCTGTGATTTTATGATTTGTTGATTTTATAGTTTGTTGGGCGTTTGTTGTTGTTCTTTATAAAGCGTCCTTTGTGGCTTAAAAATTACTGTAATTAGACAATGTAAGGCCTTTTTTAAAAAGGTTGTGACTCCATTTGATTTAAAAGTGTTCTTATTTTTCCGGTTTTGTTTTCTTTTTCCTGTGAATTTTCATTAAAAAGTCTTGCTTAAATTTGTCATTCTAGTCTTGTACTAGTTTGTTGTCAATAATTTACACGCCATTTCGCGATCGGATTTTACGAGATAATTCGTACTTTCACGACATTGCTCGGTTTGTATGCTTTTATTTCTCAGTTTTTTCTCCCTCTTTTATCGAAATTTTACAAGTTTTCATTCAAGAAAATATGATTTTTAAATTAGAATAGCGCAGTTTAAGGTGGTTCGATACAGTTTTCTGGAGACCATACCAACATTTTTCAATCGGCTTTTACGCGGTCTTCTCCAAGTCAGATCAACGTGAAATTTTATAGGAAAATCCATTACCTGACGAGGGAATTCCACGTTAAATTTCACGAGAAAAACCGATATCGCACGAATCGCGAAGCGATGAGTGCGATATCGGTTTTTTCGAGTGAAATTTAACGTGGAATTCACGAGTCAGGTAATGGATTTTCCTTGAATCGCATAGCCTTTACAATAATGAAAATTTGGTAAATGTTGCGAATTTTAGCGCGCAGGGGGAGGAGAGCCATTTTCAACAGCTCTAAATCAACTGTCAAAATGTCAGGAGCGAGCCAATAGGAATCAAGTGAAAAATCACAAACAACCTCGTGGATTACAAACTTTCGTTTTCTAATTCTTCACACGAGCTTTTTAACACTAAATAGCCTTCTATATTTCAAATCAAGCCGTCTTTACAATAAGATCAGATTCAAGTTTTGACAAAATGAGCTCAAGATGGATCAGGACGACATCTCCACTGAATGAAAGAATCACGCACTCGGAGTGAAAGTACGTCAAACAACAAAACAGTGGTAAGTACTCCAAATCTAAATCTAACAACCGCTTACAATTAAATAATTCGGCGGTTCAATATCATGTCCAATGTTTTTCAAAGTTCAACTTCTTCAAAACAAAAACGAAGCATTACTAAAAAGTCAACATTACGTTTCAGCTCATCACAAGTTTACCGAATATTCACTTTAAAGAGAGCTGCTGGGATTAACATTTGACTGAAAGCTGATGGAAATATTTAGTGGGGAGTTGTTGAACGTTACCCCGGTAAACAGTCCGCCAAGAGCACTAGCTGTTAACGCTGCAGGGTTGCTGCCATCGTTATTTACGGATGCTGTGCTGTTTTCCTGGGTGGTTTGCAAGGCAGAACTGTTAACCTCGCGTAAAACCTGTGCGCGAACCTGTGTTGACGAACCAGGCGACGAAGCGCTGTTGGCGTTGGAAGTTGTGGTAGCAGACGAAAAACCAGCCAACTTGTTAGACATCTGTCGCTGTTTTTCCAACGGGTTGTGGCTGTAACTTGAAATGGAACCAGGGTCGGCGTGTCCTGTAAGCTCTGAAATTTTCAGAGGATGGAATTCATCTCGCAAGCTTTGGATGACAGTTTTGCGACCGCTTGAATTTGTGAACTTTCCATCCAATGATGCGAAAGAGGCGATTTCCTGCATCTGCTTTGCAAGTTTATTTCGGCCGACTGGAACCATCTTATACCACACGTCTGATGTTGGATTATCGACTGGAGTCAGGAAGAAATTACGAGGAACTTTGTCACCTTTAGGACGGTGTGCGACATACTCTGTGAATGCTCGATATGGGTCTCGTTCTCCTCCATCCGTTTGCCAAATCTTGTTGTTGTACTTTCTTGCTCGTTTGGCCGCGCTTCCTTCGTCTCCTTGGCGGTTCTTTGTTTGCCGTTCTTTGTATTCAATATACTGTTCAGTGATTGTAAAATCTTCCAGCTGACAATCGTACTGCTCCTTGAAAGCTCTCATTCCGAGGTGCGTTACATTGTTCCACCAAACTAGATGGAAAAGCGAACGGGGATTGTGAAGACCAATCCCTCCGGATGACCACAACTTCTCGACTTCAGCATCTTCAAGTGGCTGGGCTGCGTTTGGTTTGTTTCCGAACCCTTTCTTCTTCAAATCTTTTTTCTTCACGGAGAGCATGGTGGAAACTTCCTCAAACTTCTCGATGTCAAAATTGTCGGGAGCCGGCGGACACTGCCGTTCAAGGAAATATCTTCGGAGACCATTACGGTAGGTCTGTAGTGAACCAGGCTCATATTCTTTGCCCTTGCTATCCTTCTTTGTTTGGCGTATTTCAATGAAGAAATGCTTCAGAAGTTGAGGAGCTTCTGCTGCAGAGATTTTGTTTAAGTCAAGTTCAGTTTTGTGTTTTTCCACGTACCATGATTGCAAGCGACGAACGGATGTACTTGTACTTTTCTTAGTATTTTCTGAGGCCATGTTTTCTTTAAAAGCAGCCAGTTCTTCTTCTGTGTATGTGACAACTGACACTGCTTCTTCGTCGGCGTTTGAACTTGTACTTGCATCTTTTTCTTGGCTAGTTGTGGCCATTTCCTCTGCGTTGCTTCGTCGCTTTCTTGTACTCGCTAGAGAAAGCGGCTTTTTAACACGCTCCAAAAAGTCGAAGTTTAAACTGAAACAAGGATAATCTTCAACGCTATTGACTTGAAACAGATTTTTCTTTTCGTTTGCTTTTGTACTAGGTGATAATGGAGTGGAAAACATTATTAAAAATGCATTGTTTCTATATTGTTTCCGAAATTTTTTATTGAAGCGACAGCGTTGCTATGGTCGTTGCTACGGTGCAATATCGCGCAGCCTCGCTCTCAAGTCGCAATTCCACGTTGAATACCCCTGTTCTCTAGCCAATCAGAGCACGAGAATTCCCTGACCTATGCGATTCTAATTTAAATCGCAATAACATTTCAAACCTTACTATTTGTGTTCTGGTCTTAAATTGAGCGAGAGATTAACACTGGTTTTGTGAAATTGCTTAATGATAATGTCAAAAAGTAGCTTGATGTTATGTTTGTAAACCTTGAAAGTTTTGTTTACTTTGTCTTTTGCGATCTTGACAACTACCTTTTTTCCTAACATCACATCATGTGCAATTTTTGGGTAATTCTCGATTTTAATGGCTTTTACAAAAATCTGAGAAACGGCTCGATGGATTTTTTTAAAACATTCACTGTACATGCTTACCGATGTGCAAAATATTATCTGAAAGTTTCATTGGCATTGATTCAATGGAACGCCTTTAAATTTAAAGATGAAGACGACGTACGAACCGGCCGAAAAAATGGCGTTACAAATTTACTTTTTTAAGTTATGCTTAATAATGATTTGAAATCAATGCGCACTGCATTCCTCCGTGATTTATACTTTCGTTGTGATCTGCTGTGCATCTATTATTATCTATATTCGAGCATGATTGTACCTTATTACTCTCCTTGCTACTTTCCAGATTCCCTTAAGTCTCTTTTTAGGATTATTTTGAACAATAAATGCCCTTTTGCGTTTTGAAAACGTTTTTACAGCAGGCGATTTGAACGCAAAAGAAAACAGATGCAAAGAAGTTTGCATCAACGAGCGTACATTGTAATGTTTCAATCACGGAAGAATGCAGTGCGTATTGATTTGTAAATTACCCAAAAATTGCACATGATGTGATGTTAGGAAAAAAGGTAGTTCTCAAGATCGCAAAAGACAAAGTAAACAAAACTTTCAAGGTTTACAAACATAACATCAAGCTACTTTTTGACATTATCATTAAGCAATTTCACAAAACCAGTGTTAATTTCTCGATCAATTTAAGACCAGAACACAAATAGTAAGGTTTGAAATGTTATTGCGATTTATTTTAAACATACAGATTTTTTTATTATTGCAAAATATATATGCCATATACCATATTTTAAGATGCTTATGTGGGATTTTCAATGCGAAATCTTAAACGCGCTAAATTTCACTTTTACTGATTTCTAAGTTTCTTGTTTATCGTCGTCATGGTAATATCGATTTTACCAGAAAATATATCTTGCCAAACTTCAATTCAAAACCAGTTAGTGTTGAAATTTTTAAGTTGATCTGACTTGGAGAAGACCGCGTAAAAGCCGATTGAAAAATGTTGGTATGGTCTCCAGAAAACTGTATCGAACCACCTTAAGCTTTCGCCCTGCTATAAATAAATTACGCTCGACTTTCTTTCAATACTAACATACATACATACATACATACATACATACATACATACATACATACATACTTTATTTAATAAGTAGGTTAGATAAAAGGCAGCCAAAGGGCTGATGTGGACCTACTGTACTAAAAGTTAAGAATTACATTAATAAAAATTAAAATTACAAAATTAGACTGAACTATATGCAAATTAGAAAAGACTGTATACAGACAAGTAAAATTATAATATATCGTCAGATAAGAAATTTAACATTTAAAAAATATATATAATCGTCTTTTTTGGCAGTGACTACTGTTGCCCCCTTATCAAATGAAAAATTGTCAATAATATTAACATATTTACATAAAATTTGTTTAAAAGAATAAGAATTTTCTGGTGCTTTAACTAATCTATTTAAAAAATTCCAAATTACAGGACCTCTGTATTGTAGGGTATTTCTGCCGGTCTGGGTCACGTGCACTAGAAGATCTTGAAGTTGCTCTTTTAGAAGACAGTCCAGTATGAAAAATTTTAAAAGTTATATCTTCAGCTTTCTACGGCTTGGCTGTAGGCAAAAACATTTCTCTATCCTCACCCGAGGCAAACACAAGAGCCGTTTATTCTACCGAGAGACATAAACTGGTAGAAATGAGTTCACTTTGCGCAGTAAGTTTTTTTGTTTATGAATGGAAAGTTGTGAAGATTACCGAGTTAATTTTGATTTTGCGCGCGTTGTGTCAGCTTAGCTTTACGCGGCGCGTGTAACATTTCTTGGAAAGCTGTACATGAATGATTTTCTCGGCGAATCGCAGAATTAAAGTAGGAAAAAAATAAGTTATTTACCGGCCTTGGTCGGTCCGTATAGGAAAAAAACTGACAAGCATTAAGCGCCGTACCTGATAGATCGACGCTCTAAGAATTCGATATATTTCATCTGTCTTAAGAGAAAACAGTAATATTAAGCTACGTTGCAGCGCTTATTATTAGCTCAGTCTTCCAGGACAAGGTAGATAAAATACGAAGCAATGCCCACAGCGGTTTAGGCATGGTCTAAACGCTTTCCAAATCAGTCACAGAATTGGAACAAGTCATTCGAAAACATTTATCGTACGACTGCTGACAACAAGTCGAGATACTTAACTTTTAAAGTGCTACTACGGTCAAATTTTTGATTTTAATTTTTTTTACATTTTCGTGTACTATTAGACTTCCTTACTCATCTTGCCAAATTTCAATTCATTACGAACATCGCTTGGTTGCGAATGGGAGAAAGTGACGTAAAAGACTCAAACATACCTCACGGGTTGAAATTATAATTATAATAAGTATTGAAAATCACACGAAAAGCAACAAAAGCTTTGGACTTGTTCTTCGTGCAATTTTCTATACGCGGCACGCGTGGATCACGCGTGAACACAGGCTTGAAAAACAACATCTCCGTCTAGAATAATTAGTTTGAATGATTTTTGAATTCAAACATCAGTGGCGTTTCAAAAAAGCCTGATAATATAACTTGAAAGTCGAAATATCAAAAATTATGGAGACATTTTAAATTTTGCGATGCAAATGAAATTTGAGCTGCAAAATATAAATCTGGTTTTGTTTACAAAAGATCGCTTTCCAGACCAATTCTTGAATGACAAACACAAGAAAAAGGACAACAAATTCAAACAGTCGAAAGTTTTATTTAAATATCCATCAGATTACTCTCAAAAGCAAAACGCATTACATTATAACGCATCTAGCAAAATTAAATGGTAGGGATGAAAGAGTAGTTTTTTTTTTCTATTTTCCAATATATATAATTATATATATTTACAAATTAGTGTGGGAAATTAGTGTTCTCACTTTAACTGTCTATGTATTTATTTCAGAAATCGCTGTGAATCGCCTTCCGAACGAGAATAGGTTGGTGATCCAAAGATTATGAGGCAATTAGTTGTCCATATCTCCCTTGCCACACTAATTTGTAAATTAATTTCCAAGGGGAGTGGACTGTGAATCGCTGAACGACTGGGTTAAGTGACGCGATCCTAATTGCAGAATTTGTGTAAAAATGTCTCCCAAGAGCTTTCCACTATGAAGCCAATGTGTAAGTGTGGTTGTCTCAGTGGCCTAGTGGTAAGACATCTGTCCGGTCATCAGGAGACCCGGGTTCAACTCCCGGCTGAGGCACTTTTTCACTCATAATCTTTGTTGTGAAAAATTTCTGTTCTCACTTTTACTGTCTATATATATATAGATATATAGATATATAGATATAGAGATATAGAGATATAGAGATATAGAGATATAGATATATAGATATATAGATATATAGATATATATATATATATATATATATAGATATATATATATATATATATATATATATATATATATAACAAAGTGTTTCTACTCAATATCGTTTCATATGGACTTTAATACAGAACTGTTTCGTAGACCAACAAAGCGTTGATCCACTCATCAGTTAAATTCCATACACACTAAAGTTTGTTAGAGTTTATATACATCAGCAATATGATCTTCACCGAAGTCGTTACAATATTCAAACGAAAAACAAAACAAAGAAAAGCAATCGGGATATAAACTTATGATTGGTCTCTAAGGATGCGGTTGAATTTTAGGAGGAACTTACGCTTGTGCCTGCAAGTTGATATTAGCTCACTACGCTTGTTAAGTGTTGCCATGTCCGGTTTAAATACAATATAGAATTTCTCGGTAATACATAGGTTACATCGTTTGGTAAAATTGGTATAGCATTTAGCCTTGGCTAGGATTTTCCAGGAGATCGCAAATTCTTTCTTTTCGTCTTTTAGCTGCCATATGTATTTGCTTAGTTCTGTGCTATTTCTTTTACTCTCATGAATGAATGACATTTGGTGATTTCGCCATCTTGTCTTAAATTCAGTGGCGGTGAGTCCGACGTATTTTTCAGAGTTTTCTGCGGTTGTTACGGTGGCTTGGTACACTACTTCTTTGACTAAGCATTCTTCTTTTAAAGGACATTTGTTTGGTTCTCTGCAGTTGCAGGTTTTGGGAGGTGTGTCTTCTTCAGATTGTGTGTTCTGTCCTAGGATGGTTTTGTTGTGTCCATCGATGATCTGTTTTAAGTTAGGTGAACAACTATAACTCAGCTTAAGATTATTTTTGTTAAACAGCTTTCTTAATTTATGGTTAGGTGGGAAGCATTTCTCGATCAAATTTAGAAATTCTCTTCCTATATTAGTTTCTACATTTCTACTAAATGGTGGGTTGAACCATATTATGTTCCTCTGCCTCTTTCTCTTTCTGGTGGTTGATTCTGGTGAATGCTGTTGCGGTGGGGTGAATTTTAGGGTGTGTGAATAACCGCTTTCGCGCAATGCTTCTTGGTAGGGTGGTGCTGCTTCATTGAAGGCTTCTTCGTCTGATGAAATTTCAGATAACCGTTTGTTAATTGCCTCAGGGATGTTTTTTATTATGCATGGAGGGTGGTTAGATTTGCTGTGGACATAGAGCGGAGTAGTTGTTGGCTTCGAATAAGGCTTGTATTTCTCGGTGGTTAGGTCTAGTGTTACATCAAGGAAATTGACGACTTTTTTGTTTGCTTCGATGGTGACGCGCAGGTTGTTTTTGGCGAACACTTTGCAGATTTCTTTTTTAATTTTTTCGATTTTTTGTGGGGTTTGGTCAAGAACGGCTAAGCCGTCATCTCTGTAAAGCCCAATTTCCATGTCGTAAGGCATTTCTTTTAGCTGCGAAAGGATGTAGATTCCGACTAATTCACATGTTTCTGCTCCGTCATAACTTCCCATGGTGACATCGAAGAGCGTGTCGGTGTTTCTTTTCTGCCAAGGGTTTCCGTTGTTGAAAAGAAGTGACTGTTTAGCTTGGAGGATTATGTGGCGATCATCGCTGGGGATGGTCACGTAATTGGCTGCGAAGTCAAGGGCACGCTTGAGTAGTGTCTCTGATATGGAAGGATAGAATTCCACTACATCGAAGCTTATAAAAGCAGACTTGCGTTTGTTGGGCAAATTTTTGAACCATTGCAGCACCGAGGAGGTGTTTTTCCACTGGTTTACTTTCGTGACGCTCAGCAGTTTCTTGTTGATATTATCGAGGATTTGTTTGCTAATTTTACCTATCTCCTGTTTTGACGGGTTAATTAATCTGCACGTGGGTTTATTCTCAAAATTGCCCTTATGGTCTTTCAAGGTGATGAAAGCTTCTTTTGTGGCAGTTGTTTCGACGCGGTCTTCAATTTGGAGTTTCTCGGTAATTGTTTTCCTAGCCAAGGCTAAATGCTATACCAATTTTCATAGGCGTACGGGCAATTTTTTGCCAGGGGGGCGGTGAACAATTTGCCCAAAAAATTCTCGCAAGTTGCCCAAATTTTTATGAAACAGTCGCAAGGAAACGAGGGTCGTACGATGCACTACAGAGGCCTACATATGAAGTGAAAATATTCTTACATATGAATTTATCATATGAGGCTATCGCCTCGGGCAACTCTTACGCTTCTTTCGTGCTCTCCAAACTTCCCACGCTTTCCATAACTCGATAGTGCACGCTAAAGCATGAACCAATTGTTAATTAAAAGAAATAGATGTCTCTGCCATTTCGACAGCTGAAAATATCAATGATACGATCCATGTCATTGTTGACTACAGAGTTGGCATATGCCCTTTCAATGTTAATAAGTGCGATGTTACTGACTGCGGGTAAGTTTTCAATCTGCGCAACGCACTGAATGATCGTTCTGCAGAACACGATGTGGCAGGTATCACTGCAAGGATATGTACCACATTAGAAAACTCTGTAAATGTATCAAATAGATCATTCTCGTGCATCGTCTCCAGCATTTCTGAAACAGTCATGTAGCCTAATCCGCGCACACGACGAAAACCCGTGTACATTTTCTGCTCGGCGTCCAGAGTCAGTTATACCTGCCAAGTCTCACGCCTTAGGAGTGAGTCTCTCGCCTGCGAGCCCAAAAATCCGATCTCACGCCAAGGCATGCCTTAATTTTGAGCAATTTCTCAAACCTAACTTACAGATTTGAGCTATCAGCCTTAACTGATCGCATGATCCAATTCACTGGTTAGTTACGTTTATGAAAAATTGACACTTTTTTGTAGGCTTTTATCGCTCTGAACATTAAGATTTCAACTGAATGTTTTTAAACGGAGGTCTGAGGTCCATGGAAACTTCCGAATTATTGGGAACATCTTCGAACATATTCGGTATAGATCGGGTTGTCTTCGGATTTGGTCGGGTCGCCTTCGAAAATCAGCAACGCGGGAGAAGCTTTCTTTATCAGGTGTTTCACTGTGACAGATATTTCCCAAAACACAGAGTATTTCCTGGTCATTTCCGCTAAACCTGAGCTTAAGCTCGGAAAGCACCTTGTCGATGTTAATACGGTGGTGCGATTCCGATGTCAGCTGCGTTTGTCTTTGCGAATGTTCACCTACGAGGGCTTAATTCACGACTGGAAATACCCCACACCAGCTAGTACAGTGCAGACAGTGCCCAACAACCAAAAAATTACAAATATGTATATCAGCATATGATCCCCTACACTAATAACCAGAAACTAATCACGTGCTAGGCAACCACTGTCTCGTGTGAATTTAACTGGCTTTACCACGCCGACTTCAGGTTAAAGTAGATAATATCTATCTCTTCGAGAAAAAAAAAAACATGGAAACTTCTTTACAAACTGGCTTTGCCCAAATTTTTCTTGCATTCTGCCCAAAAAATCTGAGTTGCCCAAAATTTGGGGGGGCTGCAGCCCCCCCAGCCCCCCCGGCCCGTACGCCTATGCCAATTTTACCAAACGATGTAACCTATGTATTACCGAGAAATTCTATATTGTATTTAAACCGGACATGGCAACACTTAACAAGCGTAGCGAGCTAATATCAACTTGCAGGCACAAGCGTAAGTTCCTCCTAAAATTCAACCGCATCCTTAGAGACCAATCATAAGTTTATATCCCGATTGCTTTTCTTTGTTTTGTTTTTCGTTTGAATATTGCAACGACTTCGGTGAAGATCATATTGCTGATGTATATAAACTCTAACAAACTTTAGTGTGTATGGAATTTAACTGATGAGTGGATCAACGCTTTGTTGGTCTACGAAACAGTTCTGTATTAAAGTCCATATGAAACGATATTGAGTAGAAACACTTTGTTATTACCGCTCCATTATTGTTGAGCACTATTCTGGATTTAGCAGTGTGGAATTCACCTGTCAGTTATATATATATATATATATATATATATATATATATATATATATATATATATATATATATATATATATATATATATAATCAGACACATGCGAATGAGTATAGGCTACTTGGAGCCTTTTGTTTATAATGATTTGCGTGACATACTTATTTACTTCCTTGATACTTTAGTATTTTCCAGTTCCGCATTCTTCTCTTTATAATCACTTCCATTTGTGCTTAATCGCACAATAAAGAACATGCCCATTTCTTTAATAATCCTTATTACCTCGCCACGAAGTTAGTTTCATCTGTTGCGAAGTGTATAGCTCTTGCATAAGGATAAGGTAAAAAGAAATGCGCGAACGTGCTTGCACGCCTGACCTTAAAGACCTAGACCTAGATGGTTTATTATTCTTTTCATATGCATGTAAATTGTTGGTTATTGCCTCTCAGGCCCGGTTCAAACGTCGAACTTCACATGTACCGAATCTAATGCAAATGAGCAAGACCAATAGATTTTTCTCATTTGCATGGTTCGGCACATGTGAAGTTCGACGTTTGAACCGGGCCTGATGCCAAACAGTTTTGACTTGAAAGCGGGGAAATGCGAGATCAATTTATTAAGGGAATAGTCTGAATAGGAAACGCGACTGTGTGCATTATTGAGTGTTAAACGCATGCAGATTATCTTCTCGCCCTTCTTGAATGCTTTTTACAATTCCCAAGTGCTTATATAGATCAACAATGCAAAATGTGCGAGTTTTAATTCATAAAGGAACCACTGTAGTATTACTACAGTGGTCCCTTTATGAATGCTCTCTGATTTGCGCGGTCTTGTTCTGGTGATGTAGGCTTCATGTATTACCCTAAATCCCTGTTATAAGTCCTTCAGTAAGGTTTATTGGCTGACAAGTAACTTGTTGTGACAGTGACTGAATCGTTGTAGTCAATTTAATGTACCTTTTTGCTAAAAAGTTGATGACCTTTGCTCATATCTATGTATCTGTATAAGCGGCAGAACTTTATGGATATATTTAGAAGCCTTAGTTAAACTTTCATTTCTTTTGTATGTTCCTTTTATGACTGGAATTTATCCGAATGTCAGACATCTGTAATGAGTGGCGAGTTGTTTAAAATCTTTATGAAAACATACCTCCTCTAAAGTTCCATTTGCTTTCTTTAGTTCTTCGATCCTTTGTTCCCGAGCGCTTTTCATGCTGGAAACCGAGCCATCTCCGAATGAGGACACACTTAACAGCTTTAAATCATCCACAAGCTCTGCAATATTTACCGCCGCCGCCATTTTGATTTTCTTTACTCGTAGCGATAACACACTAGTCAGACAAACTTTAAGAGATTCCGTTACCACCCATCGTTGGTTTTCGACACTAATTTAAAAATACGATCTAAACCTTGAGAATAATCTTACTAGTTTTAAGAAACACAAACGAAAACTGTTCATGTAGCTTAAGTTCACTTTTCGAAACCGAGCAAGGTATAATGTCAGTCTTGAAATCTGAGCAGCGTATTTTTTTTTTAACAGGAAGTCTGATGACCTTTAATTACTCTTGGCGTTATACGTACGCCAACGAGGTATACATTTATGTTCTCAAGTGTTTGTACTTAGATAGGAGTGAACACCTTTGGTTGTCTGCCTAACTGAATGTACGTAGTCTTACTTTTCAGACATAATTTTATGCATCTGGGTTTAATAAAGACGCAACGAGTTCAAGCTGTGTACAGCTTCTTGTTTTTTGTTTTTTTTTTTTGCATCTTCGATTACAAAAACAGGTCATCAAACTTCCAGTTTTTAAACAATTTCTTTGCTGCTCTGCTTCTAAAGTAAACTCAAGTTACATGTACATGAACAGCTTTCTTTTGAATTTCTTATTTAGTAACCCTTCAACACCAAGAGTGCCCAAAATCAAATTAAAGAAAAATCCCAAATTTTGTTATGTAAAATATTGAAAGACAAATGGTACCATGCAAAAGTGCTGCCAAAGAGGTTTCATGTGAATGGTCACACCATAAGATTTCATTGACAGACTCAAGTTAGAACTATATACATGTACCCTACATGCCCCCATAATTGACTCTGGGAGTGAAAGGGTTAAAACTAGTAACTAAAGATTATTCTCAAGGCCTGGCAATCATATCTTAAAATAACGTCGTAAACCAACGATGGGTGCTAAATGGAATCCCATGGAGCTTGTCACTTGGATTGTAATCGCAAAAGTTCATAGAAAACTCAAAATAGCGCAGGCAAGTTTGGAAAAAAATGCAGAGCTTGTGGATGATTTCATAGCTATTAAAGGTGTCTTCATACGGAGATGGCTCGGTTTCCAGCATGGAAAAGGTTCCAGAACAATAAATCGAAGAACTAAAGGACAGAAACAGCCCATTTCCGAGTTGTTGAGCGCCTTAGAACTGGTACCGAATTAAGGCATCAGAACGAGGCTAGGTGCACAATATGACGTCCATTCCCGACGAAAGCACTGTGGATAAGTCAAAAACCTTAAGAAGTATTTGTCAGATCGTGGGATTCAGCTTAGTGATGGGGGGAAAGGAAAGCGAAAGGCGGAATTGATAGAGATGTGCCAAAATGCGCGGCGATGAAACAGCCAAAACTCGATGAAGTAGTGGAATCGTTCGATCAGCTGTTGGAGGAAAAGCTCCAGACGAGCGAGGGAAAACTTCCGAATCCCGATACGTTGAGTTCTTGGTCTCACAACTTTGCCAATATACCTGAATTTACATTTGGAGATTTGTGTATCTACTTAATCGGAAAAGACAAATACTCAGTTGAGAACCTCAGAGCCTTTAAAAGCTTACTAGGATACAAGCTGTTCCGTGATGGGCACGTGGAAGATCTACAGTACTGTCGACTGGAAGACAAGAACTTTTTTTTTATTTCGGTTTAAAGTGAAGCCAGCTGAACGGGCAAAGACAGGAGATGGTAAGCCAACTTATAACGTTTTTTTTGTTTTAAAAGCCAGTGCTGAAGTGCACGCGGCCCGCGGCCTACTGTCCGTGCAAGGGAGGCAGTGATGGTGCTTGCAAACATGTCACTGCTGCATTCTTTGATCTACTGTCAACAGTATTGAATAACTTAGCAAACACATGCACTTCAGATAAATGTGTCTGGAAACGTAGAAATAGTAAAAGTGACTATGCAACTCGACTTGAAGATCTGAACATTGTCAAAGCTGGATTTGGAAAGCAAGAAAAACACTATTTGAAACCATATCATTTTGACCCGAGGTCACATCTCGCCAATTCGAGTAGTTTAAAAGAAAAGTTGAGACAAGGCCTTCAGCAGGCTTGTCCTGATTCTAAACTGACCCCTACCCTTCCTCGTTCTTATTTGGCACGATTTCCAGGTTTTTTGTATTTGTTTGTTTGAATTTTTAGGGAGCCAGAGAAAACCTTTTTTACTGTTCGTAAGGCTATATAAGGATCTTGAATGACCTGAACCAAACTCGTGAGCGGCTACATATATTGCAGGAATATTACGAGAAAATAAATAACGTTCGTCATGAAACCCAAGTGATATGTCCAAAATAAAAGATGATTTCCTGGCTGGAGCTGGAGCTGAGCTGGAGCATTACAGAACTTCAAAACAAGAGATTCGTTGTTCTCATAACTGTTAAGACTTTATGACTAGTCAACTTCGAGAGATACTAATGATCGAGTTAAGAATTGAGTTGAGTTTGAGTTAAGTTTGAGTTACTGCGCCTTTCAATAACATGCGGAATTTAAAATGCAAATTTCCACCAACGGTTGCGTTTTACACTGCCGCCAATCATCTTAGCTTACCTCTCGGGAAACAGATCTTCACTTCAATGAGTTCAAAAGGTCACGTCCGTGCATTATGATTGGTAGACTTCGATCCATTTTGTTTGTTTCTTTTTTACATGTCCGTTGGCTTTCGTATTAATTATGATTGACGGCAGGGAATAACGCAACCGTCGGTGGAAATTTGAATTTTAAATTCCACATGTTATTGAAAAGCGCAATAATTAAGTTTGAGACCTTTTCTACAGAAAATACACCGCCTTTCACGGGTGAAAAGAGAAAGATATTAATGCTCGAGTTAAGAGTTGAGTTTAAGTTAAGTTTGAGTTACCGTTTCTTTCATTTTTTTACTTAAAGTGGTTAATGGAGGATCCATATCTTTTCTACAGAAAATAGACCGTCAGTTCTCTTTTCACGGGTGAAAAGGGAGAGATATTAATGCTCGAGTTAAGAGTTGAGTTTGAGTTGAGTTTAATAAGTTAAGTTTGAGTTACCGTTTCTTTCATTTTTTTTTTTTTTACTTAAAGTAGTTAATGGAGGATCCCGATCTTTTCTACAGAAAATAGATCGTCTGTTCTCACGGGTAAAAAAGTAGCAATTTTACATTCCCAAGCGTTGCATATATTTCACAACCTCAACACTTGTTCACTGCCCGTAACTGGTTTTCACTCATTATAATACTACTGTTGGACTTGCGAGAAATGATTACTTTGAAGTTCGCAGCTTACTAACTTACAATTTGTTTTTATACACGATGGCGGCAGCCTTATAAGATAAAGTAATAAAATGCGTAGTCTATCCCGGATGACTGGGCGAATTTTATTCATGCATGCAGTAGCCCTGAGGTAATGAGGTTGGCTCTGTCAAACCGGTTTTGAATGGCTCGGTCAGGAGATAATGAGATGCGAGACGTATAGGTACAGGAGGGGTTTAATGAGATGCAGGCCGTATAGATGGGACTAATTATGAATTGGAAGAGAAGTTCACTGAGATTTTATTGAATATTAATGACCACTCTCTGAAAAACTAGTCAAACCGCTTTTGTTCACCCTTATTAAGTATTCAAAATGACACCCAAAAAATGAACACGACACAATATTTGATGTTGTCAAAATTATTTTATTAAGTAAACAAAAACAATGATTACAAACAGTTCTGTTTTGTTACAAAGAATGTGATGTTTACGTTTATTTTACAAGCCATCTGCAATGAATTGTCCAAGATCTCTTTGACATTTTGATTTATCTATTCTGCTAAATTGTCTCTGAAGTGTAAGTCGTTTGATCGTGTCTTGATTTTTAATCACCACGTTCGCTTCAGTTTCTCTTGGTTTGTACACTGGAGGACCAAAGACATCTGCAGGCAATTCATCGGCCCATTGAAAGAACTGACACTTTTCCTTTTGTCTGCACATGGAGTATGGCCTGAAAGGGTTCTTTTCTGATCCAGATACCCTTAAGGTTGACACTTCCATGTGTTTGCAACAGAGCTGTTTTCCACCTTCGCATATTTTATATGCAGGTATCACATGGTCATTGATACATTGTTGATAACCATAGACATTGTCTTCGCGGCAGAAGAAGGGGAACTCTCTCCAATTCAAACAGCGAATGTAGGGAACACCTGATGCGGGCTTGATCACTTCAAGATCTTGTAGGCAGAGTCCACACTTTGAGTAACTCATCTTGAAACTGATGTGTGATGAACACTGTCGCGGAAACTTTATACAGTTTTTAAAAACCAGTTTTCTGATCAAAAAATCAACCTGTTTAACAAGTACGAATAGGTTAGGACTGTTCCACCTCATCAATGCTATTTATTAATATGTCTAACCAGTACCAACAGGTTTTACAAAATTGATCGGGATTCAAAATAGCGCTTTCAATGCGTTCTCTTTCTTGCTGTGGATTATCAATCCAGTCTTGTTCATAAGGTGCTAGCCAATCCAGAATGTCCAATAATTCGTACCACGCCCAGTATGCCTTTGTGCGATAGTGATCCAAAACTGTAAACACATGATCCAAACATGTCGTCCGCTTTTTATGGTCTTGTACAAAACCGGGGTCTCTCTTCTGTATATCATCATACACCATGAAAGCCAGACATATCCAATAGGCGTCTTTTGTTTTTTCATCATTCACTTCTAGGACGTGGTGCTTAATGATATCAGGAATCATGATGTAAAGCCAATCCAATAAAACAAATTAAAATGTTCTGACAACACAGTGTCTGTCCTATATATTTCAATTCAGCTTGAAAAACTGGTTCGTCCAGTTTAGTAACGTTCCCATTGCTTATTGCTTCGTAACCTGGCCACCACAGGTGTTCTCGCCTTGCGCTTTTTCAGAGTTTTGCGCATGGAATCAGGCGGCGTTTCCAAAAGCAGAGAAAGTGCTGATTCGTCAGGCAAAACAGAAGGCGGTGTTTCTTTTCTTCTAGGCAGTTTCGATTCTTTCGTAGACACAGGTGTAACAGGTAATTTTCTAACTGTTTTGGTCGTTTTTACTTCAGATTTAGGCGAAGTGGTTGGTGCAGGCGATGGTTCTGGTGTAGGAAGTACCACTGTAGGTTTTACTGTGGTTTCATTCTTCATCTGTTTTGTCAAACCTTGATACCTCTGTAGAAATTGATCCAACATGAGGACTTTTTAATCCTCTGGTAAAGACGAATCCATAATTTGTTTCATATCTTGATCTAAGCGCGTCAGAGTCGGGAGCTGAGCGGGAGCAGACAACCAATGTTCTGTTTCCATACTTTGCAATAATTGTTTGGGCACCATCAACATCTTTTGCGCATGTTTCATTTTAAAACTTTACCCAATAAATCAAAAGCAAGAAGGGCAATCAATGCAGCTAGGGCTAATAGAAATCCTCCTTTCTGATTGAGCACTTCCTTTTTCCTTTTAAGGCTTGGTGTCTTGCGGGTCAAATACAGAAGCTTCGACTTGTGCAGCTTCAATCGTGTAAATGATGAACGCGGTACTACAATGTTTCCTTTAAGGAGATTTAGAGCAATCTCGCCAATAGCTTCCATTTGACCTTTGTTCGCATGGGATATTATATATTTGCGTTGTTTTCCGTTGCTCTTAAAACACGTACAAAGAAAGAGTAAATGTTGGCCAACTTTAGACTGTTTAGATATTCCCGGGCGCTTTCGTTTTGAGCGAGTCGTGGTAGTGCCAGAACGCAAGACCATTTTACCACCACGTTGATTCTTTTTCATACGGTTCGTTCGCTGATGCGACTTGTAGGCAGGCATGATGTTAACTGAAATAAACTGGTAGTGGTTCATCTGTTTTATAGAGTTTCTTGTCTACGTAGATCACTGGGTAGGAATGTATTGCAGGTAATATTCTTGACCGTAATCGTTGAATGTTGGGTGTACGAGGGTGTAAATCCAACACCAGGTATCCAAAGGGTTGTGAAGTGGCGTCTTGGAAACTTTCCCACACATAATTAAGGTACATTTCCTGCAAATGCTTGCTGGGCCAATGTTCGAAGCCCTAGTGTATCGCGAGGATTATTGAAAGCGATAATGTAATGAGCATTAAAACAGATACTCCGGGAAAACTTTCCTGGTGGAAAGAGGTTTTGAGTCAGATAAATACAAGTGACATCACAATGATGAGACACTTTGATAAACAGATCCAGAATGCGTTCATCATCGCTACAATTTCTCATTAAGTCATCCAACACGAGTATTCCTGGACGACAATTGGATGGAAATAAACTTGGAATATCCTCAGGAATACCCTCTACAAATGTCACTTGCGCTGTCATATCCTTAAAACAGTCTTGCCACTGTCCATACGAATATACGATTTTACGAATGTGTCGCTCAAATAAAGAATCCGCTTGTTCAAGTAGTTGTCTTGTAACCGTTGTCTTGCCACACTGACTATAGGACCCGCTATCATAATACTGCTTGGACATTTAAACTGAGACATGTTGTCGCAACGAAAAGCGGATACAGTTTGGTGGGTTGTTTAAAGTCACACTCCTTTTAAATAAATATCAAAGATGCACACACATTGGTTTTGTTAACTTTAAGAATATTTTATTGATTGCTTACGCCAATAGAGAAATAATTTACAAACTTGTTGTTCATTATCTAGAACCATATTATTTCTAACATTGCTTATGGCTTTAACAAAAGTGTGTACTGTACAGCCCCCGAAATGATCCCGACCCCGAAATGATCCCCGACCCCGAAATGATCCCCAAATCGACCCCGAAATGATCCCCATTTTTTTTTTCACACTGACCCCGAAACGATCCCCAAGTAATTTTTGGAATGGAATGGCTTTCCATCCAGAGAAAGCTGGAATGAATAAAATAAAGGCAGTTAAGGAAATTTTGATTCTCATTATATGCAGTATTCACTTATTTATTCATTTTGGACAATTCTTAAACTAAATAATTATAACGCATTTTTTAACTATTTTTCAAGAAACTATATCATTTCTTACGGTTGCACGTTCAGAACATGAATAAGGTAGAAGCTCAAGTCAGTTGAACATTTTGCATATAACATCTGTTTGATATTCCGCCTCATGTCACAGTAAAGATATACTTTCGTGTTTAATTTCGCTAAGTTACCTTGCGCATGAGGGTAATAGCGAATCGAAAAAAGCATTCCAATTCTACTATCTTTTATGGCTTTCTATATATCTCAGTTTTGAACATTCCTTTGTTAATTTTACATAGAAGCTACACCCTAGAGCTACTGTTCACTTTCAGTATGTGTACCACTGTTCATCTTTAGTACACTCGTCACACATGTAACAGTCCTCAGTCGTCGTAGTACTGCATGAGGCCGCTTTCATTGGCGTAAACACCTGCAGATAGGCACTGGAATTTCTTACAGCATTTGGGGCAAATTTCTTCTGTCACTTTGCCTTCCCCGTACCTCTTTTTCAAGTATTCGACAACATACTCCCCTTCATTAGATGATGGCATGTCCACACAGTCTAAGCTGTGATAGTGAACCTCTGCTTCGTGCCCAAGTAGAACCATGCGTTTGAGATCTAGCCGTCTTTATTAGAAACGTCAGCTTGTTACCATTTAAGTTTTTGATCGTATGATTGTGTTGTATTTCTCGTTGCTGAAATAATATGGCTGTTGATGTTCACGTTCGATCATGTTTGTTTCCTCTTTTAAATCACGCCGGTCTGCTATAAGAAGCGGATAAGTTTGTATTTGTTATTAGTTACAGTTGAAAACGCTACACTCGCAAAAATAAGAAATGATATTGTTACTTGAAAAATCGTTAAAAAATGCGTTATAATTATTTAGTTTAAGAATTGCCCAAATGAATAAATAAGTGAATACTGCATATAATGAGAATCAAAATTTCCTTAACTGCCTTTATTTTATTCATTCCAGCTATCTCTGGATGGAAAGCCATTCCATTCCAAAAATTACTTGGGGATCATTTCGGGATCAGTGTGAAAAAAATGGGGATCATTTCGAGGTCGATTTGGGGATCATTTCGGGGTCGGGATCATTTCGGGGGCTGTACAGTACAAACTTTGCTACTTGTGCATCATTCCACTGTGAATCGTACCTTCTAAATTTGGCTTGTATAGCATTGAAATTTTTATTGCGTGCTCGATGAAATAAGTAAAACAAACAGTAGTCTCCACATGTGTCTGATCTTAGTCCCTGAAGCGGTTTGTCATTGTAATATGTATCATCCTGTAACAAATATCCATCCATGTCATACGTCTCAGGAGGGAAACCATAACTGTCGAAGAATTCACTTTCATAAGGCGACACAAAGTACATTGCAACCCAATGTTTTCCAGGTAGATCATGAGGGTCTGTATTCACAATCAGGCAGGATGGAAAGGTGTTGATGATGGGTACCTTGTCACTGGGATATACGCCTCTCAAACGAAGGAAAAAGGGGTTTAATGAGTACGAAAATGTATACATTTTTGGAGCAAAACATGGAAAAGAGGCAAAGTGCAGCGGGCGAGAAATTAGTTAAAAAGTCAAAACTGCCGTACCGCTTGATCGCGCCTATAAATTATATAGGATAGATTAACAAAGACATACAAGGAGATAAAAATAGTTTTTTGTGTAGTTTATTTTTTTAGTTGCAATAAACAGACAAAATCTCTAAGTGGCTGCAATTGTAGTTTAATGCATTAGTGTAAACGACTTTAAACAGCAATAAATTACAAGTGCAATAAATTAAATTAATTAAGTAAAGCAATAAATAAAAATAAATAAAGCAATACATTACAAGTGATGGACGAGTTTGTGGCCAAAAAATGGAGGGGAGTACGTAAAGTGCCCTTATATAGATTGTTTGCTGTTTGTACCC
Source organism: Cladopsammia gracilis (assembly GCA_022457155.1). Taxonomy (NCBI): domain Eukaryota; kingdom Metazoa; phylum Cnidaria; class Anthozoa; order Scleractinia; family Dendrophylliidae; genus Cladopsammia; species Cladopsammia gracilis. The sequence goes on along the minus strand of JAJGOT010000987.1, from coordinate 2,392 downwards.
AAGACCGAGGTCATTTCCTTTTTGAAGGTCGTGCATCTTAGCAAATTTATTGTAAATGCCATAAAACCATTTAAGAAATTTGAGTTCCAATAAGGTGGAAACAGATGCAATGTGGGGGGTTTGGTCGCTTGTTCAGCATTTCGTTTTTTCAGTTCCTTGTAAAGACAGTGCTCTCTTTGCTCAGGAGCAACACAGGAGTAGTCTAAGGCGTGCTCAAACTTGTCCAGTGTCAGAATACCCACACGGACTAGAGCAAATCAGAGTAGCACAGAGTGACTCAGAGTAACTCAGAGTAACTCAGAGTAATAACGTACATCGCTGGTTCTCCGCGCAGGGTCCTAAAGGCCGTCGTGAGATGGTCATCGAGGAGGTACGCGCCATCGATAAAAGAAAGAACATCAGCTACAGCAGCTGGGTTCGCTAAACAATGTGCTTGGTCGCGCTGGGAAGAGGCAGAACAAAGAAAACTCAGCTGGCCCACCCTTGTTCAGATGGAACCATTGAGAATCAGCTTCCTGTTGAGGTCCACGTACGACCTTCTTCCTACACCTACAAACCTCAAACAGTGGGGTATTATCGACGACATTTGTCGCGCGTGCAACCAAACGCGTGCCACCTTAGAGCATGTGTTAACGGCTTGCAATAAGTCACTTCAGAAGTATACCTGGAGGCACAATAGAGTGTTGCGGGTTATAGCCGAAGCCACACAAGCCCAATGCGCCAGCATTTATAAGGCACCAGTTGAGGAGGTAACAAATCAAGGCATTAAGTTCCACAGGGAAGGTGAGCAGCCCCAACCAGCCACTGTGAAGAAAGCGAAACAGTCGAGGCTATTTAAGGGTGCCCAAGACTGGCAAATGCTGGCTGATCTATCTAAAGCCTTGCATTTCCCATGCCACATTGCCATCACAACTGTGCGCCCTGACATTGTAATCTGGTCTGACTCCCGTAAATGCGTCCATCTGGTCGAACTAACTGTGCCGTGGGAAGGGAACTTTGACTTTGCTAACGAACGCAATAGAACCCGGTACGAGCCTCTTCGTGCTAGCTGTGAAGATCGTGGCTGGGGATGCAGCGTTATACTATTGAAGTCGTTTGCCGCGGCTTCATTGCAAGATCGACCAGGTCCTTCCTGTCCAACATCGGACTCCCAACGAAAGCTCTCCGAGCAACAATCAAGACTCTCCAAGAAGAAGCAGAGGCAGCATCCAACTGGATCTGGCAGTCATCGCGCAGTGCCTAAGTCTGCGCTGATCACATTTTTATTAAACTGCATCCAGCTAAGCTCTCTGACATCTGCTGGCTGGACTCTCCTTGTGCATATACCACACGCTTGCTGCTATTACGCTTGACCGGGCATCACCCAGTGGCATTTGCCGCTGGCAGCGCCAGGAGCTGTAGTCCCGTTGCTAGCCGCCGAAACTACCATAGCTCCTGGTCAACAGCTGACGAGGGTGATGCCTAGCAGTTGGCAGTTAAAGCCTCTGTATGAATTCCCCCTACCCGACCCATCTTTGGTTTTCGACGCTAATTTAAAATACGATTTAAGCCTTGAGAATAATCTAACTGCCCTTTCCAGTTTAATGAAGGACAAACGAAAGCTGTTCATGCAGCTTAAGTTCACTTTTCGAAACAGAGCAGCGTCAGTAGAATGGCATGCAGTCTTGAAATCTGAGCAGCGTTCATTTTAAGCAGGAAGTCAAATGGCCTTTAATTTTAATAATACTTCACATTTGGATTACGAAAACATAGCTCATTAAACTTCCTGTTTGTTATTAATTTCCTAGCCACTTGATCTAGTACTCTGCTTTTAAAGTGAACTGTCGCCTGTCACGAAAGCAAAATTTATCAGTGACCTGATAAATGTTATTAAATTAAAGGTCATCAGACTTCCTGTTTATAAAAAACGCTGCTCAGATTTTTCAGACTGACATTTTTACGCTGCTCTGTTTCGAAAAGTGAACTTAAGCTGCATGGACAGCTTTCGTTTGTGTTTCTTGGAACTAGTCAGATTATTCTCAAGGTTTGAATCGTATTTTAAATTAGTGTCGAAAACCAACGATGGGTAGCAACGGAATCTCTTGAAGTTTGTCTGATTAGTGTGTTATCGCTACGAGCGGAAAATCAAAATGGCGGAGGCGGTAAATATTGTAGAGCTTGTGAATGATTTAACGCTATTGAGTGTGTCCTCATTCGGAGATGGCTCGGTTTCCAGCATGAAAAGCGCTCGGGAACAAAGGATCGAGGAACTAAAGAAAGCAAATGGAACTTTGGAGGGGGTATGTTTTCATAATGATTTCAAAACAGCTCACCACTCGTTATAGATGTCTGACATTCGTATATAAATCCCAGTTAAATGAAAATACAAAAATAGGCAGTCTATGACAGCTTA
>JAJGOT010000118.1:1625000-1762550 GCA_022457155.1 Cladopsammia gracilis | reverse complement strand
TTGAGCTTTGGAGGAAGAGGAATATAAGAACCACCTCTGATGGCTTGATATCTTGAGAAATCAAGAAAGACGTACTCAACTCTTTCGATAACCCAGCCTGAACCCATGTTTACCCATCTGGCTACTTCTTCCTTGTTTGAGTTGATAACAGTCTGCAGTTGATCGTTGGCTGCTGCTTGATAAAAGTGTGTTATTATGAGAGGGCTTACTTGACTAAAGTAGTGGGTCATTCTTTGTGTCCCGTCGGCTCCTTCCTTTGAAAAGTGAACTAAGAATGTAAAATTCACTTTGATGGGGCCGAGGTCTGTAATCTCTCTAACTATGGTTTGAACTATAGCAGGTTTGTTCTCTTGATAAAATAAATCTAGATCATGTATTGGATAGTCGACAGGAACGGTCATTTTATAGCTGTGAAGCCAGCCACGCCAACCCTGTGCTTTCTTAACGAACTGAAGTGGTGCATCCATGGGGGTGTATATACAAAGGGATTTACATTTCTTCAATTGGGCAGCACCGAGTAGTAGAGGGAGTGGGTGCATCCGGGCTCAGCTCCCCGGGCCCGCGAAAACGCTTATTTTGACAACTCCCTAACGCCCGTGTTAGCAGGCCCCCAGGGCGAATTGCAATGAGCCCTGGGGGCTGGTAACTAGGGCGTTAGGGAGTTGTCAAAATAAGCGTTTTCGCGGGCCCGGGGAGCTGAGCCCGGATCACCCACTCCCTCTACTACTCTTTGAAATATTATACAAATTAGCTGAGTGCACATTCAATGTGCACTCAGCTAATTTACATAATAAATTTAAAGCACTATGAAGCCCGTCATGAAATTTATTTTGATATACATGTGTACATGCACACATTATCATATTCATCACTTCACGAGTATAATTCATGTAGAACTCATGCACAATTGACCAGGCTCCCATCTGGCGTTGTAGCTCAGTGTTTAGAGCGTTTGTACCGAAATCGCAAAGCCTCACGGGTTCGACTCCCGTCGCGCCGTATATTGTTTTCAGCCTCTAATTGTAACTCATTCAGTTATAACCGCATAACTGAGATGATCACCTTCTCTTCAACTTTAGCCCATTTGGATAAGTCGCAACGGCTTTCCTTTCAGGCGATTTTAATATTCTTATTATACCTGAAATCGTCTTGATTGACCCAAATTTGATGAGTATTCAAACAAATGGACTGTAAGCAATGGTTCGTAGCCCCATAGAATGTGCATCTGATGTAGCATCCATTCTTAAGACCCTTGAGGATCGTGTATTGGGTCCACATAAGCTGCTCTTTCTATGCAATATCCTTGACTAATGTTACAGCCTTTAAGAAAAAATTTTACGGTAAATTAAAGTTCAAAAACTGGTGATTTGCAGATGTAACTGTATCTCAAGAGTATAAGGCGATCTAAGTCTTGACGTATTTGACAAGCTCTATTACAAATTAATCATTTTCTGTGATCTTCTAGATCCGCCTCTTGTCCGAATACCAGAGAAATTTATTCTAAAGGTCGACGAACTGGTACTGCTGCCCTGTGAGGTCAGTGGAGTACCGGAGCCTTTCGTTACGTGGACTAAAGATGGAGACTCCAATATATCAAGAGCACAGTTCAAGAAAAATGGCCGCGTTCTTGTCATAACAGACGTCCTTCCTGGTGACAGAGGTACATACGAATGCAGAGCATCAAACAAGTTTGGAGAAAGCCATGCCTCAACTATTGTGATAGTCGCTGGTAAGTTGTACTGGGGTGTTTAATATACAGCTGTTTGATTAAACGTTGTCACTGATCAGTCTTACCCCTACGCGACCAGACCGAAAGGGAGTATGGGTGAATTAAAATGCATGATTAATTATTCTATATCGCGTTTACAACGGAGAACAAAACTCATGTTTGTCTTCGCGTGTTACGCAAAGACAACCAGAGTCGCTTCGATAAGGACGTTCCGTATTTTGATAATGTGCAGTTATTGAATGTGAATTGATTTCTCCCCATAATCCTTTTCGGTCTGGTCGCGTAGGGATGAGACCGATCAATGACAACGTTTAATCAAACAGCTGTATATATATACAGAACGTTTTGTCGACCCAAGCTTCTCGAACTCATTGAACACAAAAAATCGAAAACGTGACACTGATTTAGATACCCGGTCTCAATTATAGTAAGCGTAGGATAGATTTTATAATTTTCATTTCGTTTAGCGTTACTCTTTTTTAAGTGCCTGGTTTAAGAGGATGTATAGAAAGTGTTTCATTGGGATATCAAACACTTTGTCCGAAAATCATCCACTATACGTCGGTTTTCAACTCTCTCTCGGTGTCAGATGGAATATAACAAGAATTCAATAAGTTTCGATAATTCATGAGTGATTTGTTTCGACGTTTGTTCCTTTAATAAACTAGTTCGCACTAGTTCATTTAGCTTAGGCATGTATACATGCGGTCTAATGCCCTGGAAAAATCAGTTCTTTAACGGCAAATCGTGCACAATCCAAGCGATATCACATGGAGTAAATTCAATACAACAAAACTTCCAGGCTATAGTGATTACAGCACCTTGAAAGCCGATCTGCCCGGATTATCAAGCGCCGTGAGCACCCCTCAGAGGCAATGGAGCATCTTCCTGGGTTACCCGCTTACATACATAGGCGATATACTTGTTTTTCGTCAACTCCATTCCTGAGGTCCGGCTTATTTCTTTTCATAATTATACTTATTTTACAGTCTAAAGTATGGCAGTAGGATACCTCTCCCAAGCACAAATAATGGCAATAAGACCCTAACTTCATAAATTTTAGTGGTGCCACGTTATCTAATACCCTTCCAGCAAACGCCAATAATGTACGGACTATTTCACACTTAGCAATGAATTGTTATTTTTATTTATCTAAGGCCACCCTAAAATGTTTCGTTTCCCATCGCCCGACCGACCCATTTTTTTGGAAAAGTAAAAAAAAAAAATTCAAATACACTGTCTGACAAGCAAAATTTTACTTTTTATGCATGTGATCAAGGCTTTATTTTGAATATTTTGCGGGGAGATTGGGGTCTCTCTCTCCCGCATTTTTTTCGCTCGCTTTTCTTCGCGCCTTCCCCAACTATTAGCGCTTTTCCCACTATCTGAACGCCTGGAACAGGCTACGAGAGGGAAGGCGATGGGAAACGAAACATTTTTGGGATGGCCTAAGTCTTTATTGACCATATGTATTTCTCAAACTTTTAAAAATTTTGCAGCAATTAAACAAATCCTTGTTTTGTATCTTCTGTAATGCTTAGCATTTTTGTAGCACATTCGATTTCGATATTTTATGTTTAGGGTTTTGTTATATTTCAGATGCAATGTTGCCTCTATGGATAACAGCCCTTGAGCTAACTTGAGCTTCTATATTATTTCCTTTACTTTTAATTTTTAAACTGTTGATGAAAGCTGCTTTATAACCTAAGGCGCAAATAGCCCTTGAGACTAAAATAAAGAACAACAGTCAGTGATCGACAGTCGCTTTAGTATCTGAGAGTCCAGGTCCGATCCAAAAAATAGTGCATGGTTGAAAACAGATGCCCAACAGCAGCAAAAAAAATTCTTAAAGCCTGTGATACATGGTTAAACATTTATTGATCAGCAGATGTTACGACGGCTTTTCAACAAATGTTGAGCTGTGTATCTTGCTATGTTGAATGTTGAAATAGGCCATTCAAAATGATGAACATTGTTGAAGTTTTATTTTGTATCTTTTATCTTTAATATTTCGTGGCGTACCTAGAAACTAGCGCTTAAGCTAAGCGCACTGGCCACGTTAAATAAAGGATTGATTGATTGATTGATTGATTGATCGATTGATTGATTGATTGATTGATTGATTGATTGATTGATTGATTGATTGATTGATTGAACGAAAACAAAGACAGGCTCTATACCAAACTTATTGAACGACCACAGCAAATTATGAATGTTGTTTACACGTTCAACATTTGTTGCTCAACAAATTATAGAAAATAATTCTAGAAAATTATAGGCGATTCCCGTAAATGGTACGGTGATGAAAACATTTAAGAAACAAAGAGGCAAATGCTATGCCATTATTGAAAGTTATATTAAAATAACGTCATTTTTTTCTTTAATTAGTACCACCCAGCATAATCGAGCTCGCTTCCTCGTCTTCGGTGATCTGTGAAACGTACACCCTGTGTCTGCTGTCTTGTCTTGCAACCAGTGATTTTCCAGTCACTTACTCGTGGACAAAGAATGACCGCGTTCTTCAAAGTGATGGCAACAACACCTTGACTGTCAGACCTCGTGAAGCAGAGGATTATGGGGTATATGTGTGTAATGCTACAAACAGTTATGGCTCAACAGCTCATCAAATCACTCTATCAGAGTTTAAAAAGAGTTCACTGACTGCTCGCAGGACAAGAAAAGGTAACAGTGAGTTTCTTGAGTACTGAAAATACTGATCAACCTCGTCTTCAAGGCCTTATCTCCGATTTCAAAATCGCGAATCGGATGAAGAAACTCCTGCATAGTGCGAAAATACTCAAATCAAGCTGGAGCGAGTTGTCATGTAAAATATAAAAATGTCTTCGTTTCGTTTCAACAACGGTTTCAGATTGCCAGAAAACAAACACGACTGTCAATCAAGCACGGCTGTCAATCAAGCACGGCTGTCAATCAAGCACGGCTGTCAATCAAACACGGCCGACAATCGCTTAAAGGTACCTCCGAAAACAAACTGATTTCATCGTCATTATCACAAATTTCATGTGACAAAATACTCCGCGATTCTTGGAGTGAGTTTGAGGGCCTCCCAGGGGTTTTAGGGAACAAGGGAACATGGCCATTTATTTTTGGGGAACAAAGGATATCTCCAAATTACTTTTAGGGAACAAGGGAACTTTTGAGTATTTTTCGGGAACAAGGGAACATTGATTATTTAGATATTCAAGAAATGTTTATACTTCTTTATGACAAAAAAGGTCAGAAGAAGGCCACTCGTTTCTCTAGCTTTTGTCTCCCGGTGCAAGAGGAAAGAGGCCTGGGCGCAATTTTGTTCTTCACAAAAGAACTGGTGAGGAGCTTTTGAGCGCTTGGTAACCTGGAAAATCGTGGGGAACATTTAAGAATATTTTTGGGGAACACGGGAACATGGAACATAATTTCAGGGAACAGGGGAACTCAGTAAAAATGAATTTTGGGGAACATTAGAATTTATTTTTGGGGAACAAGGGATAATTTTTTTTTTATAGGGAACAAGGGAACAAGTACCCCCATGGGAGGCCCTCAGTTTGTCAGCCTTGTCCAAGGGCTTCTTCGCCCGCCCCGTCATTTTGAAAACGGAGAAGGCCTGGGAACGAGTTGTGAAAACAATGTTTACAGAATCATTTTAAGTGCCCCTGTGATCAAATTTTTTACTTCCATTTTTTTACATTTTCGTGTACAATTAGACTTTCTTACTCATCTTGCCAAATTTCAATTCATTACGAGCATCAGAAATCATTTTATTTTAACATTTATTTCCGAGAATTTACGGCCGCCATTAATCAACCTTGTTCCAAGGCTTGGTTGCGAATGGGAGAAAGTGATGTCAAAGACTCAAACATACCTCATGGGTTGAAATTATAATAACAATCAAGAAAGAAAATTGCACGAAGAACAAGTCCAACGTTTTTGTTGGTTTTCGCGTGATTTTCAATACTTATTGTTATTATAATTTCAACCCGTGAGGTATGTTTGAGTCTTTGACGTCACTTTCTCCCATTCGCAGCCAAGCCTTGGAACAAGGTTGATTAATGGCGGCCGTAAATTCTCGGAAATAAATGTTAAAATAAAATGACTTCTGATGTTCGTAATGAATTGAAATTTGGCAAGATGAGTAAGAAAGTCTAATTGTACACGAAAATGTAAAAAAATGAAAATCAAAAATTTGATCACAGGGGCACTTTAAGCAATTTAATGATAGGCAATATTTTACATCTAGCTGGATTTTTTAAAACCATATCCCTCTGAGTAAGCGCCAGTCTAGGAGTGTGTCTATATCCATGTTTTTTCGTCGCTTAAGTCCACAATATAAAAACAAAAGACTGCCGCTAGTCATTTTTTCTTTCGCTCACGCTCCTCTTTCCTGTTCTCTCTCTTGCCTGTGATTTTCCGGCTTTTCGGGTCATAGAAAGCCTTATTCGAGCTTGCTGCAGTTACACTGCTGTAATTTTCGTTAGCCATGTTTTCAAAAATTCAGCTATACATACACGATACTTTATTTTATTATCCACTGCTGCGTCATAGCGTATAAAGGCAAGAGATTGCGCAAAGTACGCGAGTGACCACACTGAAAAATCCGCGCCATGCGCACACTGTACTGAAAAAGTCGCAATGCTTTAGCTCAAGAAATAGATGATGGCACAACAGGAAAACAGCGGTGAAGACACGGTGGAATAATAAATCCCTTATTCGGTGTTTTGGTAGATAATACGGAGTGGACGTAATTTACTTATCGCTTGCAACTTGTACCGCAATATCCATGCCTTATTTTCTGCCAAAACGTCTAATTACATTGCATTGCAATGAGTCGCAAAGCATTGCGTTAATTTTTTTGAACAACCTTGGCTATCATAACTCGTGCTAGTCATAAGGGAGATTGTGCATGTCATTTTAGTTTACTGTATTGTACTGCATAACAAAGATGGGATCGTTTCGAATCGAATCGTATTTATTTTAATTGTATTGTATTTTGTGCTATTGTTTTTTTTTGTACGTATATTGTGTTGTACATCTTGTGTTGTGTTAATTGATTTGAATTGCATTGTATAACTTGTGCTGTGTTGTATTGCATTGTATTGTATTGTGCATATTGTATTGCGTGGCGTTGTATTGTACAACTTGTATTGTATTGTATTAGTTTAAGTTTTAAGTTTAAGTTTAATAAATTCGCCACATTAAAAACATTTACAAGCAACTAACATAATATATACAACAACAAATGGTAAATAAATTAAAGTGTGGCAGGAATAAGGAAGAGAACTTCGTTCCAATTGAAACGGAACCCCTATTGTATTGTATTGTGCATATTGTATTGCATGGTATTGTATTGCACAACTTGTATTGCACTGCATTGCATTGTATTGTATTGCACTGTACTGTACTGTAATGTTGTGTTGTGTTGTATTGTACGTATTACATTGCGTTTTTTGTTGTTAAGTACTGTAGGTGTAATGTCAAGATAACACAACAGCGTTACTGACAATGTGTTTTTCTCGTCTGGTTTCAAGCAAATGAAGACAACAAGTTCCGCGTAATGTTGATCGTTCTCTCCTGTGTTGTTGTCCTGATGCTGGTTGTAGTTGGCCTGTTACTATGGCGACTAAGACGTCAAGCAGTACATGATTCATCACGTGGTCAACACGTGCCAAAGCCAGGCTCATACATGGAACTAGACGAGCTCACGTGCACATCCTGAATATCGAGCAGTGCATGATTCATCACGTGGTCAACACGTGCCAAAGCCAGGCTCATAGTTAATGGAACTTTAACCGCGGTCAAACGAGAGAAATTTAAGCAAAGTACTTATTAAAAGTTAAGGTTGTCATTTTCACTGTTTAAAGTTTAATATATTGCCAATACACCGTCAATTTAACAAACGTTTTAAAAGTTTACTAAAAACGTTCTAAGCGTTTAAAAACTGTGAACTGCAGAATTGTCGGCGCCATTTGCCCAGTGAAGATAATTTTGATCAGGCGCAAAGAGTTTTGGTCAGTTTTCAACGGAAAAAAAGCTCATCATTTTGAGAAAAATTAAAAGATAGTAACGTCAACTAATTTTTGTTACACGTCCTGGCCTATATTTCCATTTTATATTAAATAAAGTCCCACTAAATAAAACGAAAAACGCCTCGGACGTTTGACCGCGGTGGACATGGAACTAGACGGGCTCACGTGCACATCCTGAATACTGGAGCGCTTTCCTTTTGGATGAAAAATCCGGTTGTTCCGGTGGTAAATCAAATGAAACAGACTTTTCCACCGGAAATGTTTCGGAAAAAAAATGAATACCTTCCGAGGTAGTCCTCTTTTCTCGTTTTTGCCGAAATGATCGGAAAATCCTCGTACCATCTGCTGCGTCCCACTAGTGCCATGCTCCTTGATGAATTAAAGGCCATGTTTGTTATTGTAAATCGTTAGTACCCAGTCTCCTCAAAAAAGAAAAAGCAACTCCGTGCAAAAGGAACACGCTCTTCCCGTTCCATTTTGATTGAGGACAATTTGTCCTGTTCCTTTTAACAGGAAATTCTACCCGGTTTTTCCATTCAAATGGAAAGTGCCCCTGGTCATTACAAGTCGTATTACAAAAAAAATTACTGGTAGCTGAAGAACACGCCAAATATCGGTCATTACAAGTCATATTACATTGTAACTTTAAACAAAGTAAATAATGTTCTAGCTGAAGAGGCGAACGATATTAAAAGTTGTTGGAAAGTTGGGTGGTAAATAATCTTCTGAGCTAGAACTAATTCAAGTTGAATGCAAAGTAACTTCGTTAGGTCGCTTTGTTTGATAACGCGAACTTTCAAACTTTCAATTTGTATAAGGACCGGAGTTTGTAAACCGCGCTGGTATTAATCTTCGGTCAGTGTAAAACGCAGCCGGACTGCAGACCGGGGGTAAAATGCAGACTGCAAGACTGCAGACCACGGGTAAAATGCAGACTGAGGGTAAAATAAAATATTAATAACCCTAACCCTAACCCTAACCCTAGTCTGCACTCTGCATTTTACCCTCAGTCTGCATTTTACCCCCGGTCTGCAGTCTGCGTTTTACACTGACCGATTAATCTTCTTGGGAAAATGGAAGTTGTTTGAGTTCATTGTGACGTTTAAAGTATTTTGTTGTGGTCACGTGACTTATGTTCAATTTGAAAACTCGGAGATACTAGCTCTTTCGAGCTACTCTTAATCCGAGTTTAAATAAAGTCGTTGTTGTTGTTCGACTCTAAAAAAGTAATGAAAACTCAAGATATTAACTTTGGCCTTATATTAAATTTAAATTATCCCGCTAAATAAAAAGTTAATTTTCAGATTGAAGTGTGGTACGTCACGCTCACTTAATATAATTTTGTTATGTCATGGTATTAACGCACGCCAACTTTAGTTTGACAACACAATTTTGGCAATTTATGTTTGTCAAATGAAGACAGATAAAGAATATTATGAGGCAATTGGATCAAGTGAAAACGAACATGGGCATGAGCATATAGCCTGCGTTGCTGGCGGTTTTTTTGTTGGCGCGCGCGATAATTCGCGAGCGGCGAAGCCGAAACTCGACACGCGAATTGAGCATCACGCGCAAAAAAAAACGCCAGCCATGCAGGCTATGAGCATAAAGCCCCGGCTACACGTTCTAACATTGTTACATAACATATGTTGGTTCAACAATGTTAGAAAGTGTAGCCGGCATGTTAGATGTTTGACCAACAATTTTCTTTTTTGGAAGAATGTTTGATCGAAATCAAAACATTTTTCTAACGAGGTACCCACAGGTAACGCAAGGCTTGGGCTGCCTGTGCACATCACCACCAAAGTCAGATTCTCATACTGCAGATTCAGGTTGAGCGTTTAACGGTCTGAGTTGTCGCGTTCGTTGTAACGGTTGGTTGATTGCGTTGCGAGGCAAAATGACAGCCGTTGCTAGGCGGGAATGACGACGTTCTTTCTTTCTACAAACGCGCTGTATTCTAGGCTTATCAGGTCTTCCTAAAAAAAAAATACTAGAGTTATTCTTTTTTTAGAATAGTAGGAGTATTCTATCTTGATTTCAATCGCCATGATACTGGTAATCCAAGACGCAAATAACTCTTCTAGAAAAGAAATCGCTAGACGAGCGACAACATGCTTTTTCCCAGACAGAACGTCGTCATTCCCGCCTAGCAACGGCTGTCATTTTGCCTCGCAACGCAATCAATCAACCGTGACAACGAACGCGACAAAAAAAAGACCGTTAAACGCTCAACCTGAATCCGCAGTAAAAAGAAAACGCTTTTTAACAGTGACATATAAATAATTATTTTAATTCATCTCTGACACTTTTACAACGTGTTAAATTATTATTCAATAAATCGAAGTGTCCTGAATACAGACAAACTATCATTCTTGTAAATAAATTCAATAATCTCTTCCTTTTTTCAATGCTCGATTGTTTACAAATTAATATTCTTATTCAAAAGTTAACGTTGAATTCAATACAAACTTTTTTACATCTCCGATATAACAGACTATCGCATAGTAAATTGAATATGCAAGCTACGTGAAAAAACTTTGTCTGTTGAAATATGTGACATCATAAAAACTTTGTTGACTTTCATTGTCTTTTCATTTTACTCTTCGCATGACTCCCGGGCCCCCAGGGCATGGGTGAATTGTGTGGTTTACTGTGAGGTGGTTGACAGGTTCGCCATGTGGTGGTTCATGGTGTGGTGGGTAACGTTCCAAATCTATATGCAAAAATGGCCTATTCTGCTCGGATTATGCCCCAATTATATTTTCTGCTCCTGAGGCCCTAGTATGCTCGAAATTCTGCCGGCAGAATGTGTAAAGGCCTGCAGACGAGTGAACGTATCTTTAAAACTTTCGCAGTCTACAATGGAAATTGGGGTTTAATTCGACGGTGACATCAATAGTCTGTTGGGATTTTCTTGAGATTCATTGATGTATGAAATATTTTGGAGAAAAATACAATAGAATTATTCTAAACAAGAGGTAATATTGTATCAGCGTGTTTTGTCATTTTAAGCATTGTTTTATTCTCTTTTTATTTTCCTACTGACTAACTAATTTACTTAAATAATCTACACTCTCTAATTGCAAAGACTGATCAAAGATCAACATCTGAAATTTCCCTACATGTATTGCTCGAGTAAACAAAGTAGTGAACGTCTGGCTGAACGTACAAGGGGGGGGGGGGGGGGTCAAGCCAAAATGCGTGTTTTTCACATTTTTTAAGTAAAAAACATATCAAATGCTACCAAAAGCTTCAAAATGTTTACTTGTATGTTATTTTAACAAACAATATTTGCAATTTCCACATTATCCCGATAAATTTGAATTTTTCGTAAAATCCAAGATGGCAGGCGTCTTGGCGGCCATTTTGGATGACGTCACGGATCCCCAGCAGCGCCACAACCCATAATATTTACCTTATCTTATAGAGCATATCTCGGGCTATCTATTAGATGTTAAATATGTCCGAAATATTGCAACATCGCAAAAACCCTAGGTAAGCACGTACTTTTGGCTAGTTGTAATAACAGGTCTTAATTCCTTCTAAAATAAACATACCCTAGAGGCTTCTCGTTTCCTTAAAGCTCTTCTCTTTGGATGGTCCCGCGCAAGCATTGTAAGATGAAGGGGGGGGGGGGGGGGGGGGCATTGGGGTTTTTGGTTTTTCGCTTTTGGCCATTTTCTAGATCGGTTTTTCGGTTTTTGCACTCAAAATTTCCGGTTTTTCGGTTTTTGTATCTGTTGTAGTTTTCGGTTTTTCCTTTTTAAGGGCGGATGTCTGTAAATATCGACTATTAATGAAAATTTAAATTTAAGTTTGATCGGATAAATATTTTGCCGATACGGCGGGTGTCAAGTTCGAGCGCTTCACGACACGGCCCTCACCAGACGGCTTTTTCGGGGCCCGAGACCGGGCTATGAAAAGAGCCCGATTTGAATCTAATTCAAATATCATTCAACCCAAAAAGCTTCTTATCGTACTAAAGGGATTTTAACAGACACTTTGAGTGGTCATGTGCTTGAATTGATTGCGACTAGATTATTTTACAGATTTTTAAATATTTACAAAATTTTGAGGATTTCACGCGAGCAAAATTTTGTCGAAATTCGAAGGCTTAAAATAAGGCCCGGTACCTAGTTTCAAACAGCAAAAGACATTCTACATTAAAAAACAATCTCTTCGCTTTCAAAATATGGTTTTAAAACTTAGGGCAACACATGAAATGAATTTCTCAGAGAGGCAATCTGAAGTCCCACAGTGATACAAACATGCTTCATAGACATTAGATGGAAATTTTACAGCAATTTTCAGCCGAAAAGTCACTAATTTCCTGGCTTTCAGGTTTTTGAACTTGCCTCGCTAATGTAAACATGTGGGTCAAGTTCTTATCACGTCACAGCGAAGTGTTCAAAATCTTTACCAAATATATATCCTGCCTAGTATATAATTAGGTCTACAATATTTTGTTTGCACCTTGTGTCCTTGTTTGTCTTCATTTCCGCAAAAAGTGAGGCAAACTGCAGCGAAATCTCCGCGCGCTTGACTTGTCACGAGTCTTGGAAGTGCAGCTGTTACGTGAGTCGAGATTGTGTTACATAACATGACAGACAGGCCGGAGACCGAAAACAGGAAGACCGACAACACGGGCGCTCGTCTTTACTTCACCTCGGAAAAAATGAATTCTTGATTTAAAAAAATACAAATCACAGTAGAACCCTGATAACTTGAACTCGACAAACTCAAATTCCCTCATTTATTCGCGCTGATGCCTTTTTTTCTTGTGATAGTCTTGATAGGAAAGTTAAACCACGCCCTTACTCGAAGCGCTCAGCTCCAACTGCTTTTGCTCCCGTCAAGAGTTCGTGTTTAATACACTGGTTCTACACCTTTGATAAGCGTCAAAAGTGTGCTATACATTTGATTTACATCAATGACGGCCCTGATGACGGCCTTTGCCACGTTTGACACCGTGCCAAAGATTTGGCAAAAACGGCCTTTGCCACCTTTGACATATGTCAAAGGAGTGTGCTAAAGGCAATTTTTGTGCAGTCAGGAAATGTTTTCTTATCACATGCTGAGAGCATAGGTTGGAAGTCCGATGATCGGATTCAACGTATAGCCTCGTCACATAATTTGTTAAATTTTAAGCCAAAATCTACATTTCTTGAATTAGTTTTTCACTCAAACTTAGTCTGAGTCACGTAGGGGATCTATTTTTAAGCGATGACGAAGTCATCGCATTATTGCCGTCGTGCAGTGGTGTCTGTCCGGCGGCTGTCCGGATTACACCCGAGAAACACTGGAAACTAGCTTGGAAGATAAGGTCACGTGACCACCTCGTCGAAGGGAGTTTGTTTTGCTCCGCCATTTTGTTTTTAAGTGTGGAGAAAAGGTTTGCTTGTCTGTTTCAAATTTTACACCGCCGTGCTTTATTTATCGTGAATATATTTGCGCTCACTTGCAAACAAACAGACACGGAGTGATATACACACATTAGCAGTACATACTCGCACTGGCGATAGGCAAAAGGTCTGGGAGTCCGGGCGCTGTTTTTAGAACGGATCTTTGCTTGTCTCAGAAAGAACTTGTCAGAACTGATGGCCAGAAATAACGCCGAAATAGCATTGATTTACTGAACTTGACTTATAACTGAGTATCCTACGAGAGCTGTTACCCGAAAACGAAGTGTGCGGTGGTTCATGATCAGTTGTGTATACGTACAGAATATGGGAGCAACTTCATTGTATTGAAGGAAGAGAAGGAGATTCAAGCTATTAATAAAAGGTGAGCCATCATTACCAGCATATTGTGTATACAGTTATGGTATCTTTAATGTAATATGGAGCCGCTGTGGGGTTGTATATAATGCTTATCTCAAAGCCAGAGAATGTTTAAATCGTGTCAAAGGAAAATTCTGGTCTATGTTGTTATATAGAAATTTTCTGTTTTATCTGGAAGCTACAATGTATATACCTTCCAACGTTGAGAAATGTTGTTGATGCGTGGCAAATGAGTTACTATACTAAGCTTTGGTTCTCACAAATTTGCATGTATCGTTGTTATATTCCACTTTTGATTCGACTTGCTAACGATGTAGAAATGAATCCTGGTCCTTGCTATTTTGTAGGATATACCTCAAAGATAGTTACGTACAGCTGATTTTCATCAGGGCAATGTCTCGCTGTTTGGAAGTAATTCTGGTAAACAGTGTGTAGCTATGTGCTTGACGGCCGTTTACAATTTTAGAACGAATGCATCGGCTTGGATTAGAAACAATTCAAATGAAATATTGTTGCTTAGTAATTCACTTTATTCCCATTTATGTAAGTTTGCAGGAAAAGACTATTTGTTGCTGTCCAAGATTCCTTCTGCTTTATCGATCAACAATGAAACATTTTTTATTAGGTTTAGTGATAGCATTGGTGACTTACAGATGTCTCATATAAGAGATTGTCCACATTTACCATTACAACATGCTTTCGATATGTTGATGACACAGTATAATGCTTTTCTGTTGATCATTGAAATAAACACAGTTGCCGTTATTGTTGACAACCATGGTTATTACAAATTATTTGATTCCCATTCATGAGATAGTCATAGAAATGTTGCTACAAATGGAGTGTTTTGTTGGAATTTAACAGTATAGGGGAAGTGGTGCAATATCTTCAGAATTTCTACCAAAGTGTTTTCCTCATGTGTTTTTCAAGAAGGGTGAGAACACTATCTTGTATTGGGCTAAGGGATGGACAATTTTAATTTTAAGGGGTGTGGGGGGCAATTTTTCTCTGCATATTTTTTTTTTTGCCTTGAGGTTGTGCAAGAATTTTCTTTCTGTCTTCACCGGTTATTACATGTGACTAGCCACATGTAATAGTTTTTCAATACATAAAATGAAATCTCTCAGCTCCCAAATTGAATTCTTCACCATCCAATGTATCTCTAAATAAAGCACTTTAATTCCTCTTTTAAGTCCCCATAAAGCCATTTTGGTTTTAAACTTTAGTAGTATGACAAAACACTTAAAAAAAAAAGAACTGAATCTCAAGGTATTCATTTATTTTCTTTTTAAAGGTACTGAATCACCTCCAGCCAATGCATCTGCAAACATTTAGCACATCAACTAATGCTGGTAACAGTGACGAAAAGTCTCAAGTGCTGAAGAAACTGGTGACCTGCTGTTCATGCATTAATAAATGAAACCACAAAATGTCAAACTACCAATAATCTCTGAAAACATGTTCAGAGCTGACAAAGTCTTTTCAATTTGTGAAGCACAAACATGGAAACAATTTCCAGTTGTTGTCATTTAGCAATTGTAACAGTTTTAATCATGTACATTGTACAGTTCAAATTGTGCTTCCTGTATTAACACTTCATAGTAACGCTGTAAGGAATCAGAAAAACAGCTATCCGGACAACAATGGACTGATTATCAATTGTAACTTGCAAAATGTACAAATATTGAATTGCACACAAGTAAAACAAACTCAGATGTAATTTTAATCTCACATAATTTGAAAATGAAAATGTTGCCTGTTCTTGACGGGTGTGTGACATATATTAAGCCTGATCAGCATAGAATTATACCAATCAAGTGTGACAAAATAAATTCCAATCCATATTTGTCACAAATATGAAGGAAAACGATGAATTGTTTTGATTTTGCACACGAGTTTGTGCAACATGGTTTAAATAAAATGTGCAATTGCCAATGCAGCAACCACAATAATTTTGCGTAATAAATCTTCTCATGCATATCACGAGTATCGGTGTCAGCCAGGACCAGTCTTCAACAGGAAGTTCTGGTATAAAAAGGGCTTATCTGGCCATTCTCACCTTCGGTTTTCAATCAAACACAAAAGAATCAACAACTGACAAACATACGTTATTCCTACAAACATAAGTCCAAAAATTGAAAATATTTGGAAAAAAGTCATTTTACCAATGAAAGTTGAATCTATCACAAGTTCTTGACTACTTCTGGTATTATATTATTTGCTGGAGCAATATTCTGGTTTAATGAGCATTTTTAAGCAAATTTCATTTATAGGACACTCTGGTCAACAGCATGCACCGACTGAAAGTCGCCGAAATTTGCATTTCACACCGACCCTTTTCTTGTGGAACTTCGCATTTAAATCGAGTGATTCACTGATTTTATCAGAGCACCCCAGACCTATCGATTTAACGCCAAGTTGAAACTCGTCGTCGCTTCTGTACGCATTGCGTACCTATTTTTAGTAATAGTACAAAGCGCTTTTACAGTTAAGCTAACAAAACACTTTTTGCAACTGACCAACGTTCTTTGTTTGACAAAACACAGGTGATTACAGGAGGTTATTCATCGATACAATCAGTTGAAGGGCTCCTGGCAAGAATGTCCAAAGTGACTTTATCGACAAATTTTGTCACAAATCATAAATTTTAGACTTCATAATTCTAGACCTCAAAAAGCACTCACTGGTTGGTAATTTAAAGTATTCTATAGTCTACGACACGTGGAACCTCTGTGCGATGAGCTCGTTCAATAAGCTCAGTAAGCTGAACGAGATTTGCTCCCACTTCAGTATGGAGGATAAGCCCTCAGGACGCAGGCAGATTTTATTTCAGAACTTGTAGGTGCCTGCTTTTGTGCATCCTCGAACTTATCATAGTAGAATCAGTGTAACACGAACTCTTGACGGGAGCAAAAGCAGTTGGAGTTAGCGCTTCGAGTAAAGGCGTGGTTAACTTTCCTATCAAGACTATCACAAGAAAAAAGGAATCAGCGCGAATAAACGAGGTAATTGAGTTTGCCGAGTTCAAGTTATTAGGGTTCTACTGTGATTATTTTTGCCATGGCCTGTTTGCCATGTTATGTAACGCAATCTCGACTCACGTAACAGCTGCACTTCCACAAGACTCGTGACACGTCAAGCGCGCGGAGATTTCTCTGTAGTTTGCCTCACTTTTTGCGGAAATAAAGACAAACAAGGACACAAGGTACAAACAAAATATTGTAGACCTAATTATATACTAGGCAGGATAGATATTTGGTAAAGATTTTGAACACTTCGCTGTGTCGCGATAAGAACTTGACCCACATGTTTACATTAGCGAGGCAAGTTCAAATACCTGAAAGCCAGGATATTAGTCTTTTCGGCTGAAAATTGGTGTAAAATTTCCACCAAATGTCTATGAAGCATGTATGTATCACTGTGGGACCTGAGATTGCCTAAATAAAACGTATTTTGGCTGAAACATTTGCTTGAGTATTGATTTGTGTGTCGCGCCGAACCTCAAACTGTCAAGTCAGAATGGTCAAATTTCACTCAAGTGCTCTCTGAATTTCGCATTCCCAAAAATTCATTTCATGTGTTGCCCTATGTTTTAAAACCATATTTTGAAAGCTTAGAGATTGTTTTTCAATGTAGAATGTCTTTTGCTGTTTGAAACTAGGTACCGGGCCTTATTTTAGGCCTTCGAATTTCGACAAAATTTTGCTCGCGTGAAATCCTCAAAATTTTGTAAGTATTTAAAAATCTGTAAAATCGCAATCTATTTAATTTAAAATAGTGGAGATACAGCTCCGCAAAGTCGGCAAATTTCACAGACGTTTGTATCGGCCGCGTGATACAAACGTCTGTGAAATTTGCCGACTTTGCGGAGCTATATCTCCACTATTTTAAAAGATATCGCTTTTAACCTCGGCCATTTTACTAATTTTGAGATGCTTTTCCCAGCAGTGTCGATGGATTTTTGCTATCAGGCCCATATAAAATTTTGGAAAAACCGTGATAAGGCCTATTGCTGTGGATGAAGCTCACTGTATTTCACACTCATTACATATAGAGTGACATATTGACAAGATCTGGCGCTACATCACTTGTATTTGACATATCCGGTGATCAGTAGCGATGTATAAATTAAATTTTGAATTTACGTCACAGACACAATCGGTGGCCCACGCGTCCAGCCGTTCTTCTCGGGGAGGCTCAGAGACCGGACGCGAGAAAGCGGCGGAAATCGAGCCTACGTTTCGGCCAGGTTGAAAAGGACCTGAAGAAGGCCAATGAAACTGGCCGAAACGTCGATTTTTAAAGATTTTAACCTCGGAAAATCCCGAAAACAATTCAGAAATTTTAATTTGAGATTTCAGATTTTTTTATTTATTGCACTATTTCAGTAATTTACAAAAAAAAAATACAATGCGTCAGAAATCAAAGTGCCCTCTGGGCTATCTCCTGTAAGTTTTTCCCATCATGCAATGCTGTCATATTATGTCCGAATATTGTTTTTGATGTTGCAATTGGACATTTAGGTTAGAGTGTCAATTGCTTCTCGTCGTTTTTAACAGAGAGTAACATATGGTAAAAAAAACTCCATTTGTTCTCTGTTCAAAGAATGAACAAGTTCTTTATAACTGTTATCATCCATACGATTAATTACCAGCTTTTCATTATCATTTGCTGTAGAAAAAATTCCAGCATTACTTGAAAGATTGTTCCCTTGGTGATTGTTATCTAAACATGGGTTAAAACAACCAAACAGTTCACTGTATTGCCGTGTTTCTTCACTTATATCCTGCTCATCGTTATGTTGAGCAGACGGAGCTACAGTATCTAACTGATCACGTTCCTTATTTTCAGGATCTCCCATGGCTTTTTCTTAAGATTTCTCCTTTCTTTCCTTTCGAATATAACATGTTTTACTTGCTGAAATCTTATTTTTACATGGGATAAGCATCAAGAGCTCTCTGCAATTAATCTTCAGCATCCATTTTATTAAACATAACTAAATGAATGATTTAGCTTTTATTCTGCGAAAAAGTTTCATTCCTCCTTTCAAGTAAAATTCTTTACAACTTTGTTCTCTGTTTTCATTATTGGGATCATCATCAATCTTATCGTCAAAATCTGTTTCAGGTGGAAATCTAGTTCCTGTAAACTTACTCAGTATTCATCCCCTCATCTTAACTTTTGTTTGAATCAGTGTCACTGTTAACAAACAGTTATACCAAGAACAGAAATGAACTAAACATAGTTGCTAGAGCTGTCGTGGTCGTCTTTGACATTTTCATTCTTACACACTTATACATCTCAGAGTGACGAAGAAAACACTCTTTCACAAGCCTTGCACGTCGCAGACTTAAACACTGCATCACGAACAAAGAAATTTACTGATCAGCCTAACATTTTCATAGCGATAACATAAACTTATTTATCTTGCAACACGACTCTGAGCCAAAGAAACCCTAATATATGCCTAATGTAATCTAACGGGACAAATATCTTGCAGGTATACTCGGGAAAGCTATCCTAAAGGCTACTTAATACATTTTGCGACTAGTGGGAGTCGTGTTTGGCCTGTCTCTTTTTATACTTCTTTGTGATTTTTTTTTACAGAGACTATACCGTAAAATGCTGCTTATAAGCCCTGGGCTTACAGTATGTAACTTCGTAAGGGTTTTTTTGGCTGGCAAGAAAAAATATTGCCATAAAGAAGCGTTCTTTGAGTTAATTTCATTTAGGCGTAAACTTTTGTAAAGAATTTCTGTCAAGGAATTAAGAAAGGAATAAGGAATTAATGGGTATAACCGGAGTAATGTTTTGTTACCGATGGGCTTATAACCGGGTTGGCTTTTTTTATTTATTCCATTACTCCATTACTCCATTTACTCCATTTCTATGGAATTACTCCATTATTATGGTACGCATGGAGCACAACATTACTTCACGTGAATTACACGCTTGTTGTACAAAAGATACGTAGTGTAGTCTCGTGTATGTCTCAATGTATTCAAAATACATTGGTACAACTCTACAAGTGAAGCTGTTCTTCGCGTACAGAGGATATACTATTGGATGCAGTGATCGCAATGCCATGATAAGACAACGGAAGTTCTGTCTAGCTCCAGGTCACTACTCAACAAAAGAATAAACTAAAGAGCTAAAACTACCTGCAAGAAGTCGTGATTCCAATATAGGAACATGACAGGAGTTTATTACTCCTGTAAATGATTGCATTTTCATTCTTGGATCTTTAATAGACACTTATCCGTGATCAAGAAACACTTTCTCACAAGTCTTGCATGCCGCAGGCTGTGGACACTTATCACAACCTCTTTACTGATCCTAATATTTCCACAGCGGTAACATAATCTTTAGCCGATTGCCATTTATTTTGCAACACGAGTCTGAGCCAAAGAAGCCCTAATATATGTCAGGACAGTGTAGAGAATACATAAAGAAATAAAATAATTATAGTCATGGCTATGGCATGAAATCCTCCGGGATTGATCCTGTCATTATAGAAATTATCCAAAGATCAATGGGTCAATATTATAGAGCAGAGTGGATAGATAATTGCGACTTGTAACATCCTAACAGTGATCTATAGCAAGGGACAAATACCTCGTAAACCTACTTGGGAAAGCTATTTTAAAGGCTTTTAAATACTTCTTGCGACTAGTGGGAATCGTGTTTGGCCTGCCTCTTTTTAAGAGCTTATGACGCGTAAATAAGCCATTTCACAGCTATAGATTCGAATACCAGATATATTAAAACCATCGATAGGAAAAATCTAAGGACTATCCGTACCACAATTATCTCTTTAAGGAGAGACTAAATTGGGCACGAATCTTTCTGACCAAAATGAACCAAAATGAGGCCTAAAAAAGTAAAAACAAAAATGAACTAAAACCCCGAACCTCACTGAAACCTAACTGTCATTGGTTTGTTTGACCTGGAAAATCAATCTGATGACAGTATTGCAAAACTCTGCTTAATCATTTCTAATGATATGGCTAAAAAAAAAGGTTTGTTTAGTACACTGTACGATGACTCACTAAAAATAAAATAATGTCGCTTAAAACAGTCCCCTTGATAAAATAAAATTCTTTTATTCACATCTTACAAAAGCGTTCGTGACTGAAATTGTTTCTGATCGCTTTTACAAGCACACTTATAGAAAAGTTCTATATTTGTTTGTCAACCTACAAGGAAATTGAAAGCACTGGTTCGTTAAAACCTATTGTTGTTTAATTTAGTCAGCTTCTATAACTTGCAAATGAGGTAAATTAACCGAGGACATTTTTAACTAAAGGGATACTGTCCCGACAGAAATATCGTGTTTTCATGATTATGGCCAGGAGCTTGCTTTAGCTTGCTTTATCATCCGAAAATAGGAAGAAAAAAATAGCCAAAAGTGATGAACGCAGAAAAATATGAATTAAAAAGACACAATAACGACAAAATTCCACCAGAATCGAAACTTTGAATATTTCTTGACCGCATGTCATGTAATCAAAATTGCTTAACCGTGATCAACTTGATCCGTTCTTCTAATTCCGCACTTTTTCTCCAAACTACTGCTTCTGTTTTTCTCCTTGAGAATCTTTTAATCCAATTTAGTTGTATATTTGGTGACATTTGGCGATATAACATGGAAATTAACAAACACATTATTTCAACAAAACTTCATTGTAAACGTACAGCATACAACCATTCTCAATCAGCAATGTCAGCTTACCTCAAACTCTCCGGTTTTCCCTTTCTTAAAACGCAGTGCTATAATATGGTAATACCACTGAAATGTCTTGAAGCAACCAGTTTGACAAACCAGACTGGACATCGTAAAGGATATTAGCCAAGCGCGCTTCTAGCGTGCCAAATATCTGAGCACAGTCTACATTAGGTGAGATAAGATTACATTACGTTACACTTTTTGACGCTCGATACAATGAAAGTATTCTGCAACATGTTCCCCAAAAACATAGAATTCATAATCGTACGCCTTAAAAATCATCGCTACGAAAAAGAGATATCAAACAGTAGGAATGTTACCTAACTGAAAAAATATATTCCGAGGCATTTTTCGAAATAGGCAAACAGCGTGGCAGATTTTATATGAAATTTTAACACGCATATTTCTTCACTGTGAAGGTCAAGTCAATAATATAAACCACTGTATTAAAAAAATATGCAACTCGACTCTTGTTTTCTTATTGATAATATCTAACACAAATCTATCTAACTCCGTAGTGACGTAGGACTGGTGACAGATAGAACAGTAATGTGCTAACAAAAATGCAACAGGAATGTCCCCACAAATTCACTAAAAAGTCTATTAATAGTATCTAACGCATTTTTTGCTAACAAAAATGCATAAAGAATGCATGTTAGCCCACATAAACTCCTGTAAGTTAAACATTAACTTACAGGAGATAAAAACAACTACAACAACAACATTAAATTACAAAAATCATTAAAGTTGGAATGTGCGCAGTGACCAAAGTAGCTTAGGCTTTCAAGTTGGTCACTGCCACGTGTAACTAACTGGCGTAGACTTTAATAAAAAGCAGAGGCTGGAGAAATCAACCCGTGAAAGTTTACGTGATGCGCCATCCAAGCGACCTTGCCGGTGAAAGTGGCTAAAAAAAGCAATAGAAGTTGTCTAGTATTGCAATAGCTTAAAAATGAAAGAAAAAAAATCAGCTTATAGAAATCGCTTGCAGAGTGTGAGGGCCGTTATGTACAGGTTCGACTGTAGTTATATTGCGCTTTAGTATCAAGGTCATGGGTTTAAGGTTTGTGAATTTGCTGTTTTGATCATTATGTTCGGCGGTTTTTCGGTTTTGATCGATTTTTATTGCGGTTTTTTGGTTTTCACGGAAATTTTGAACGGTTTTCCGACTTCTTATAGGCCCCAGGAATACTCGCCGAAACATAACGCACGATGGCGAACTCTCGATGGATGAATTGAGACTAGTGTAATACGAGAGTCTGAAGCTACATCTAAAATTTAAAATAGGAAGTCGGAAGTTGGAATTTTGAAGACGGAAGTCGGAAGTCGGAAATCAGAAATCAGATATCGGAAGTAGGAAGTCGAAAATCAGAAGTCGTACATTTGTGACGTTCATTTTAATACTCGTTGGCATTCTGCCACGAGTAAGAAGCACTTCTTTAAATGGTTAGTCAAGCGACTCATTCTTTTCTCTTGTATACCCTCTGGCGAAAACGCAGGCGAAACTCGTGTTGCAACCCAGAATATTTTTGTGACGGAGCGCAGATTATGAAACTTTATTGCATCTTCTTTCTTTGTGTCGCCTGGCTGGCAATTTTATCGCATTTAGTTTCAGGTAAGCGCAATTTTGCATTTTTATGTTACGAATTAGTGACAGAAATATAATCTCAAGACCATGAAACACAGGTCCGGCAACTATATTTCAACTATATTTCGGCTTATTTTCTAAAAATTCGCCTTCTTTTCTTTTCTAACAATTTTCTAACAATCTAACAGTTCTAACAACTGCTCTACAGCTTCAATGCTCGATTTTGTTTTTTGGTTCTTAGTTACACTGCGTTCGCGAGCTCTAGATCGAACTTCAATCCGTGAATAGAGCTCGATCAATTTCGATGGCGTTCGATTAAAATTAAATTAAATTGAATTAAAATTCAATTTAAACGAAAATTGAACATTTTGAAAGAATCCTGAATATATTTACACTACGGAAGTAACATTTTGAAAGAATCCTGAATATATTTACACTACGGAAGTATATGTAGCTTTAGTTGCAGTATTTATTTCTACAGGGGCTGATGATGGAACGGGTATTATAAGAAAAACAAAGGGCACTGGATGAGAAAAATCAACGATACAAATAACTTGCTTTCTAATAACTACATAAACGTACTTTACTTTCAATCTAAGAAATGATTTCTGCATATAACATGCTATCTCACAGAACGCTTTATTGTGTAATTAATGTACCGTAAATACTATACATTTTATACTTGGTGGACGATTTAATAGAGTGTTTTCACTCACGTGGTCTGCAGCTATGCTACTGATTTATTTGAACAAAACAAAGTGTTTGCATTTGAAAAGAGTTCAATCCCCACAGGATTAGCTTGGGACACCAACATGGCCGCCGTGACGTCATGTGGAAAACACTCCTTTGAAACCACTAAATGTAGTCTACAATAAACTACTCAGCACTAGTAATGTTCATTTTTAACGCAACAACAGGATGTAATTTTATACTTTACAGTGTTTTATTTACTAAGTCAGTCAAACATGCACTTTTGCATAAATTTATGTACATGTCAGTTTACTAGTTTACATAACAAAGAATTCATTGAATATCATCGCAGTGCACTTCAAATGTTTTGATAAATTTAATAGTTCTTTTTGTTTCGGCGTAAGCGGGGGGTTCAGGAAGTGGAGGAGGGTGGGGGGCGGTGGTGGTTGAGGTGAAACAATACCATAGTAAGTGTTTTTCAGATGGCCTTTAAATATTCCAAGCCAAGCTATCCGTCCTGGATTCATTATGAAATTTAATAAACTTGATATTAATATTATTTTACAGCTATATTAATAAACTCAGCAGTAAAACTTATCTTTTTACGATCTAAATACAAAATGCGCCCTCGGCAAGTATGATGTGTTAAGGCTATGGAAGTTGAGCTGTTAAAGTTTCATTTATATAAACATAACTAATAACTTTACATTCACTGTAAAAAAAAATAGGTACGCAATGCGTACAGAAGCGACGACGAGTTTCAACTTAGCGTTTTAATCAAAAGGTCTGGGGTGCTCTGATAAAATAAGTGAATCACTCGATTAAAATGCGAAGTTCCACTAGAAAAGGGTGGGTGTGAAATGCAAATTTCGGCGACTTTCAGTTAGTGCATGCTGTTGACCAGAGTGTCCAATAAATGAAATTTGCTTAAAAATGCTCATTAAACCAGAATATTGCCCTAGCAAATAATATAATACCAGAAGTAGTCAAGAACTTGTGATAGATTCAACTTTCATTGGTGAAATGACTTTTTTAAAAAATATTTTCAATTTTTGTACTTATGGTTGTGGGAATAACGCATTTTTATTTATTTTTTTTCATTTATTTACTTATGTTTGTCAGTTGATTATTTTGTGTTTGATTGAAAACCGAAGGTGAGAATGGCCAGGTCAAATCTTTTATACCAGAACTTCCTGCTGAAGACTAGTCCTGGCTGACACCGATACTCGTGATATGCATGAGAAGATTTATTACACAAAATTATTGTGCTTGCTACATTGGTAATTGCACATTTTATTTAAACCATGTTGCACAAACTCGTGTGCAAAATCAAAACAATACATCGTTTTTCCTTCATATTTGTGACAAATATGGATTGGAATTTATTTTGTCATACTTGGTTGGTATAATTCTATGCTGATCAGGCTTAATATATGTCACACACCAGTCAAGAACAGATTATATTTTCATTTTCAAATTTTTTGAGATTAAAATTACATCTAAGTTTGTTTTACATGTGTGCAATTCAATATTTGTACATTTTGCAAGTTACAACTGATAATCAGTCCATTGTTGTCCAGATAGCTGTTTTTCTGATTCCTTACAGTGTTACTATGAAGTGTTAATACAGGAAGCACAATTTGAACTGTACAATGTACATGATTAAAACTGTTACAATTGCTAAATGACAACAACTGGAAATTGTTTCCATGTTTGTGCTTCACAAATTGAAAAGACTTTGTCAGCTCTGAACATGTTTTCAGAGATTATTGGTAGTTTGACATTTTGTGGTTTCATTAATTAATGCATGAACAGCAGGTCACCAGTTTCTTCAGCACTTGAGACTTTTCGTCACTGTTACCAGCATTAGTTGATGTGCTAAATGATTGCAGATGCATTGTTTGGAGGTGATTCAGTACCTTTAAAAAGAAAATAAATTAATACCTTGAGATTCAGTTCATTTTTTTAAGTGCTTTGTCATACTACTAAAGTTTAAAACCAAAATGGCTTTATGGGGACTTAAAAGAGGAATTAAAGCGCTTCATTTAGAGATACATTGGATGGTGAAGAATTCAATTTGGGAGCTGAGAGATTTTCATTTTATGTATTGAAAAACTATTACATGTGGCTAGTCACATGTAATAACCGGTGAAGATAGAAAGAAAATTCTTGCACAACCTCAAGGCAAAAAAAAAAAATTATGCACAGAAAAATTGCTCCCCCCCCCCCCCCCCCCCTCAAAATTAAAATGGTCCATCCCTTAGCCCAATATGTACAAGATAATGTTCTCACCCTTCACGAAAAACACATGAGGAAAACACTTTGGTAGAATCTGAAGATATTGCACCACTTCCCCTATACCGTTAAATTCCAACAGAACACTTGTTCCATTTGTAGCAACATTTCCCTGACTATCTCGTGAATAGGAATCCAATAATTTGTAATGACCATGGTTGTCAACAATAACGGCAACTGTGTTTATTTCAATGATCAACAGAAACGCATTATACTGTACCATCAACATATCGAAAGTATGTTGTAATGGTAAATGACAATCTCTTATATGAGACATCTGTAAGCCACCAGTACTGCTATCACTGAACCTAATAAAAAATGTTTCATTGTTGATCGATAAAGCAGAAGGAATCTTGGACAGCAACAAATAGTCTTTTCCTGCAAACTTACATAAATGGGAATAAAGTGAATTACCAAGCAACAATATTTCATTTAAATTGTTTCTTATCCAAGCCGATGCATTCGTTCTAAAATTGTAAACAACGGCCGTCAAGCACATAGCTACACACTGTTTACCAGAATTACTTCCAAACAGCGAGACATTGCCCTGATGAAAATCAGCTGTACGTAACTATCTTTGGGGTATTTACAAAATAGCACGGACCAGGATTCATTTCTACATCGTTAGCAAGTCGAATCAAAAGTGGAATATAACAACGATACATGCAGATTTATGTGAACCAAAGCTTAGTGTAGTAACTCATTTGCCACGCATAAACAACATTTCTCAACGTTGGAAGGTAAACTTAAGCTTATATAGCTTCCAGATAAAACAGAAATAACAACATAGACCAGAATTTTCCTTTGACACGATTTAAACATTCTCTGGCTTTGAAATAAGCAATATACAACCCCACAGCGGCTCTATATTACATTAAAGTTACCATAACTGTATACACAATATGCTGGTAATGATGGCTCACCTTTATTAATAGCTTGAATCATAGATAAACTGTTTCCTTCTCTTCCTTCGATACAATGAAGTTGCTCCGATATTCTGTACACAACTGATGGTGGACCACTGCACACTTCGTTTTCAGGTAACAGCTCTCGTAGGTTACTCAGTTATAAGTCAAGTTCAGTAAATCAATGCTATTTCGGCGCTATTTCTGGCCTTCAGCCGCCGGACAGAGGGCCATTCCATTTTATATCCACACCCCCCCTATAGACGAGATTTTCTGAGGGGGCTTCGAAAGTCATTTCTGAGGGGGGTGGCCGAGTCGGCGCCTTTGATCTTTTGAATATTTCTGAGGGGTGTTGAAGAAAAATGGCCTTTTTTCTGAGGGGAAAAGAAAAATTGGGTTATTTCTGAAGGGGGGGAACGTGTCGGCACTTTGATCTTTTTTTCTTAGGGGGTTAATTTTGACTGACCTCATCCATAGGGGGGTGTGGAAAAAAAATGGAATGGCCCAGACACCACAGCACGATGGCAATAACGCGATGACTTCGTCATCGCTTAAAAAAGCATAATTACTGGGATCCCTGTTCAATTCATGGTTGACAAGTTATGCTGAAGAATCAAATGACATGTTGTAGGCATATATTGATTTGATATACTTTAATCGCACGGCTCGAATTCGGTAGTTGTGTTATCACAGCGATATGTGTTTCCCCGGTAGGGTAGGCAAAAATACTGAAGCTATGTATCCAGGCCTTTCAGTGGCGCCACAACATGAAACAGAAAATGGCGGATTCCAAGAGAAAATATACTTTTTTTTTCGCGAGGGAGAATTAGTACCCTGGGTGCCAGAGGTTTTTATTTTTTAGTGAAAACGGCCAGTTCGAGCGGCGAAGCCACGACAACGAGGCGCAACGCGCCGAGGAAAAATAAAAACCTCTGGGCACTCGAGTACACAACCTCATTTCCATGCGAATTGTGGATCGGATATCTCACCAAACCGGTTTTAAACCTTGGGGACCAACGCGTGTCTGTTTGTTTACATTAAATCTGACAGCTGACATGTTTAAAACGCGGTCGAGACAGAAATATTAAATCAAATCCACTCCAGTGGAAAAGATACAGACATTTTTTCACCGTAGAGTGTCGAGAAAAAGGAGATAGAAGATTTTATTGTCACTGCAAACAAACATTAATCTCAGACAAAGAAGTAAACTTTCTGGATACAACCGTTTTCAAAGGCGAGAGATTTAACAAACAAAGAATCCTTGATATCCGCACGCAATTAATCCAGTACACCCATTTCTCTACCTGTCACCTACCAGTGGTCAGCGAAATCGTTCAGGGAGAATACCTACAACTCCAAAGCACGCCTCCGTGCTAGAGATAAAAATTAAATAGAGATAAAAATTTTCCTCGTTCAAACAAAACTCTAAAGGTCACACTCCACGATAACACGAATTAATAAGTCGTGTCTGGCCTGTCAACACCTCTTTTTTAAGACATCCTTGCGCTGAATAAATTTCAACAGCGCTTCTTTCTGAACTGGCTTTAGTTCTGTGATATTTTGAAAATTTGGATACTAAAGAGTAATCCACAGCGTTTCTTAAAGATCGCAAAAAGCCGCAATCTCTATCTACGTCCGCCATTGTTGTTTGTGTGGCTTCACTTTGGGAAACCGGTTTTTCACGCGTCCGTTGCGAATTGTTTTGGTCCAGCCAATCGAAGTTGCTGTTGCATCATTAACTCCCGGTAGAGTCTGGAAACAAGTAGGATTAACCAATCAGCGACCAAGTTCAGATTCTGAACTAGATCCTCGCATGGAAATGAGGTTGTATATTCGAGTGACCAGAGGTCCGTCTCGCGAGCTTCTTCTAACCGTATATGCGGTTAATTTCACTCATGATATTCAGAGAACGGACCTCTGGATCCAGGGTGGAGAATTAGAGATTCGACAACCAAAACTGACTTAATTCGCCAATGTCGATCGGTTATTTAGGCGTTTAGAATTGTTCTCGCAGTGAAAAGCACAATTTGTGCGGGAATTTGGACTTTTGAAGAGGCATTTCCAGAAGTGCAGCAGAGGTTAGGGGGCCACGCTACTCCGTGACTGGCATCACATAGTGTCCTTACCTATAAAAGTGAAGTAATATAAAATAAAATTACCTATAAAAGTGAAGTAATATGATAACGACAAACAATTCTGTCAAATATGAAGTACTCAGTTAAACAATAAAAAAAAAATTTAACATGCAAGGCTGATCAGACAGCAACTTCGTTCGATTTCTTTTAATAATATATATTATTAAAGAAATCGAACGAATTTGCTGTCTGATCAGCCTTGCATGTTAAAGTTTTTTATTTCAGTTCATTGCTGATCCTGATCTGCTCCTGATCCAGCTATATTTTGCTACTGTTTGTTCAAGTGGTCCTTGCAGTTTTACAGAAGTTATTGTTAAACAATACTTGCCTGCATTTCTGGATAAAATGAATAAATCGGAGACATAGAAAATATAAATTAAAAAACATTACATTACATTTGCTTATCCTGTTAGAGTTCAAATTAATTTCCAAGCTATCTTCAAGATCTAAAAACGTTTAAAGCTAGTATAACATGCTTTCGATTCTATCAGACAACAACTGGTACACCTAAAAGACCCCACCCTTAAAGAAAACAAAAGCGGAGTGGTTTACCGGCAAAATCCAGTGCAACGACTGTGCAAAAGATGACATAAGAAAGACGGCAAGATTATTTAATTAAGACCATGTTTAAGAAACACGAGAACGTTCGAAGCAACAATCTCAGCAAAGGACGAGGACTCTCTCGGAAGAGAGATCAGAGAGAGATACGTCCCCCTCCTCCTCCTGCTTAACAGAGACCTGCAATCTTCCGGGAAATCTTGTCACGTGACTTTGACCATTATATAGAGCGGTTTTCAGTTGGGTGTCGTGAAACCAAAGTAATTACTCTGGCCAATCACAACAGACGCAGACACTCCAATGAATCAATCAGAGCAAGTCACGATTGGTTTTGGTTTTACTTCTGATTGGTTGATAAAGTGGCGCGAGATTTTTTAGCCAATCACAAAGTGTAGCAATGCAAAACCAAAGTAATCGCGGAATCACTTTCGATACTCAATTGAAAACTGCTCTTAGTCAAGTAAAAACCAAACGTCATTTATAAATTAAGAAATATTATTCCTCGTTTTTTATCGAAATATCGTTAGCTTTCAACCTTTTTTGATCCAGGAAATCTATTTATAACTTGGAAATTAATAAATTAAACTGGTTTGAATATTTCTAACAAAAAATCTCAATTTTAATAAATACATCACTTTGGCCGCTGATCCAACTACCGAGACCTGGAAAAAAAGTAATTCTTTATTGAGGATACCTTTATACTTCACTCGAAAGTGTTTTACGGAAGGGTCCTACTAAGTTACAAATAATAATACTAATACATAGATATACCAGAAAAATTAAAACAATTAACAGTAACTTTCCCTCTAAATTCATTAATATTACTATCAAAATATATTAAGGCTAGAGAACCAGAAGCTACTGAAAAAGAGCAAAGAATGAAATAGCTCAAACCTTGTGCACAGAAAGCCCAAGAAAAAATATAATGCTCAGACTCTGCACTGATTACTCGTAATGAACTCATGACGGTCAACAGGCCGACCACCCTGGCAAGCTTCGATCGATTAGAGACATTCTTTAACATGAATTTGGCATTTCAGCCACGGAGGTCGGCAAGACCCATTTTGGGTTCACACGTTTTTGTAGATTGTCTGGCGATGAGGTCTAGTAAAAGAAAACAAAGTTTAACATTGCAATTCGAATGTTTGACTAATAAACAATTCCACAGAGATTTCAGAATTACCTAGAAAAAATGTTAGAGAATCCACGTTTACAGACAGAGAAAGTATGCACAAACCACTTGTATGATCAAAGCAAGTAAGGCAAAATATTTCGCTCTTAATGCTGGTTGTTATCAAGTGCTACAGTTTTCAAGACTAGCAAGCAGATTGGAATTTGTTCAAAGGTTCATTACACGCATATTGCGTGTCATTTTAAACTGTTTTGCAGGAGATTGTATTGGTTTGGATCTTGGAATGGAAAGTTTAGCAATTGTTGACAACAACATAACGGCCTCCTCTGTGCTAAATGCCAGCACACCAGCAAAGAATGGCCGATTAAATTACATATACGGACCATCATGGTGCGCGTCTTTAAATGACAGTACTCCATACCTGCAGATTGATCTACAGACACTTCATATCATCTGCGCTGTGTCCACTCAGGGGAATTCCCAATCAGATGACTGGGTGAAGACATACACTCTACAGACATCCACAGATGGGACAAACTGGACAGACTATAAAGAAAATAAACAAGTTAAGGTAAACTTTAGTTTCATTTACATGTTTGTTTCGGTACACACACTCTTCCCATACCAAACGGAAGGACAGCTTCCTCGCTGCTACGAAAGAACTTATTATGAGACTTCACGTGTTGTTTTGTAATACAACAGGGCAATCAAAATCAAACTTTATTTTGCAACGCGACAATAGAAGCTCTAAAATCACATATTGTTTCATTTTTCCAGAGAAAAATTACCAGATTTGGGTCATTCCATGCCGGTTCATAGTTACCTTTCGAAGATGGCGTGATACTTTAATCCTCGGACGTGCAGGGGGCAGAAAGGATGGTGAAACGCACCCCCCCCCCACCCACCCCCCCTCCCCTCCCCCTCCCCTCCCCCTCCCCTCCCCCTCCCCTCCCCCTCCCCTTACGGTTTTTTTGCGATGTTTCGAGAGAATTTATTGTTAGCACATGCCGTCTTCAGCCAACTGTTCGTTTATCCTTGAGACACATTTTGTGTGGCGACAATCGGTTGCTATGGTAACGAGATGCCGTCATAAGCAGCATAAGCCATTTGTGAATAACGATGCACGTTTTTTTACCTTTGGTAGCGTTTTAAACGCTACCAAAAGCAGCAAAATGTTTAATTGTATCATATTTTACAAGACCGTCTTACAACTCTAATTTTTCTGATAAATTTGAAGTTCTTGCTAAGTTAAAGATGGCGGCCAATATTGGATGACGTCACGGACGCCCAGCTGCGTCATAACTCATAATATTTACCTTATATTGTGGAGCTCATTACAGGCTATTTATTAAATGTAAAACATTTTCGAAATATCGTAACACGGCAGAAACCTAACGGGGAGGGAGGGACTTGAAACCGCCCCCCCCCCCTCCCCTTGTACAACGGTGGGGTACAAGTTTGCGTGTACGTCCGAAGCCCGAGGGTTAACGTATGGAACTTGTTTGTTTGTTTCTTTTTTAGACCTTTACGGGAAATAACGACAGGAATACAGAGAAGAAGGGCATTCTTTATGATGGGTTGCTGGCTAGGTTGCTGCGATTTGTGGCTAAAACTAGTTATAACAAGTTTTGTATGAGAACTGAACTGTTTGGAGTGAAACTAAAGCCAGGTAAAACAGCACTTCAACTTTTTGCTTCTTTGTCGCATAAACTTCTTTTTGAGCAAATTGTACAAACGGTTTCCTAAACATGTAGTGCTGCATGACCATATTCGAGGTATAAGCCTCAAGGAACCACGCAAGCTTTCACTAATAAATTATCCTCGCATTGCGCTTCGTCCACTACTTTTAAATTCAAATCAAAGGGTCATGCGAGGTAACTCGTGATACAGTATGTAGGGATATGTGGGCACAATCAAAGGCTCCTATGAGCCAAATTGTGAATACGAAATAATCGCACCCGCTCTTCCCCTCTTCTTAGCGTTTCGCTCCACCGACTCTCCACCCCTTGCGTCTAACTCCCAACTCTTCCCCCTCCCTTTAACGCCGTCCTCATGGGTGTGGTAGGCGACCATTACGTATCGAGGGCTTAATGTTTACAGCCGAACGACGGAGTGAAAATTTGCATATTTTTCCCCGTATGCTAAACTCGTTCAACGCTTTGCGTATTCGCGAGTTAAAAATGGAATGTTTACAGTCTTAACAGTGTTTACATTACCTCAAAATGTTCAGAAGTGTCTTCCAACATCATCTGATTGCAAACAATTTATTAAACTTTCTCAAGGTCGTTCGCTTCTCGCCTCCGGTTCCGGTCTGGGAGTAGGCCCTTGCGCGACTTGTGGGCAAGTTTGACTAACAATTTATAAATGTTTCAATTGTTGAATTGTATTTGAATAATAATGATCAATTAAACTAATTAATTTTGATTGCTAACACAGAGAACCTTGCTGCCGGTAAGGCGACAAACCAATCTTCTACTTATACTGACGAACACGCCAGTGGTGAATCATCTAAAGCAGTGGATGGGAATTCCGACACACAGTTTAACAACGGGCACTGTACACATACTTTAGACGACAACCCCAGCTGGTGGCGAGTAGACCTGGGTTCAGATCACGTGCCAGTTTTTGAAGTGCGCATAGTCAACAGAATCAAACATAGCCACAGTATATATCAAAGAAATAAAGATTATAAAATAACATTTGGTGGGTAGTTTAATAATAATGTGACTTTATTAAAAGGCAATGTGCAAAGATAATAAGTACAAGTAAATGGAATGAAATCCATAAGATGGACTGTAAAATAAAATTGGACTTGTTGAACTGCAGAAACCGTGGACGAAGATCCTGCTGTGTTTCGTTGGGTCTCACAGGAGGAGACCTAATCAGCTAAAATGAATCAATATACTAACGAGAAGTCCAAGGACTACTGCAGAGCTGATATACAACGAGTAAATATATTTCAGTGAAACAATATTTCGGGCGAGAAGAAGAAGAAGGCTGGTCTGGCCAGCCGAAATATTGTTTCACTGAAATGTATTTACTCGTTGTATATCAGCTCTGCAGTAGTCCTTGGACTTCTCGTTAGTTAAATAAAATTGGGCGGAAATTATTGCAGATAGATGAATATATTCATAAAGAAAATAATTTAAGACCATCAAATGATATATAGATGATGGCCGTTATTTTCTAATTATTTTTTTTTTTATTTATGTTAACGTTATTTGAATATGAGTGAGGAGTATGGAGAGAAAAATCGAAAGGAACTCAGAAAAAAAAAATCTGAGTTCCAGATGGGATTTGAACCCACAACCTACCGTATTCTACTCGGATGCCCTAACCACTGAGCTGCTCATCACTAGAGTTCTCAGTAGCTCAGTGGTTAAAGCATCCGACTAGAATACAGAAGGTCGTGGGTTCAAATCCCATCTGGAACTTAGAATGTTTTTTTCCGAGTTCCTTTCTCTCCACACTCATCATTCATATTCATATATATATTTTATTGTTAAAGTGACTGCGCGATGCAGTTTTTCATTCATTTCATTTATATTTCATTTAACATTACATACATCTTTATATCAGTGAAAACCCAAAAATAAGGATCCAGTTTTGTTTCAAATTATTCTACTAGTGCTCTAGGAGTAAAAATAACTGTCTTGGGCTGCAGATGGCCAGGATGGAAGTGGATTGCATCTTTAAAAAATTGGGCTAATTGTTTTCAAGTTTATCGCTTCTGTCTTGAAAAACTCGCTAAAACTCTGATTATGGTTTATTTTCTATTCTAGAATTCACTTGATATCTTCTTCTTAATTATAAGCATTTTGTGTGCGACAAAGGTACGTAGGGGGCAGTTGTGACCAAAAAACCTCAAAATCACCATCACATAGCTCCTTTAATGACAGTTGTCGACTGGAAGCTAATCTAGTATTGTTAAAATTGCAGGTAACAGTATATCCGTGACAAGGAATCCCGAGTGTGTTGGACGGTACAGCTTTACTCATTTTGTAGCATCAGCTGTGTGTTACCAAAATCCACTAACCACTGGCAGATATCTTGGCATAATGACCACCAGCAAAACGTTTCTCCAGCTTTGCGAGGTGGAAATATACTCTCGAAGTAAGTTAATAGAAAAAGAAACCACTATATCTCTGTTGTCCCAAGCGTTTTTCTCTTAATCAACGATTATAACACTTATTCCAAAATCGTATTCCAGAAACTTGTTTTTGACACTGAGAGGAAAGTACCTCCTACTCAGGTTTCCTTTAATGCAGAGTGAACACTGGGTTTTAAAGCCGTGATGAATAGGTCATGGCATTTGCGTTAGATGATACACTTGCCATCGGGTGCCCTTTTATACACCTTCGTACAGGTAGACGCGGGATTAAAATAACCAGTCTTTATGCGCTACCCATGTGGTCATCAGGCAAGAGGTCATATTTTTTTCTGTCAAGTTGTGTTAGGTGTTGAAGATTTGACTAACATATGATTCTCTTCAAAACATCAAAGTAGCATTTTTTTTTTAAAAAAAATCACACAAGGACGAGGGCCTTTATCAGGTTACAATAGTTTCCAACAAAAGGAACCAGTTCTGTTCGCTCAGTTATACCTTATGGCGGCCGTGACGAGCTGCATCTCCACATTAATATTGCGCCATGCATTTCTAGTCAATCTTATATCGACGCACAGTACTCAACAGGTTGTGTCACTAACACAGTCTTTCCATTTTGTACGCTACCATTTCATTTATCTTCCAAGTCTTTAATTGTAGTGTATGTAGATCGCGATGCCGGAATGTCTTTAGTTGTTATACTGACTGCAGAAACGTCCGTGAAAACTTTTACTGAAACAAGATTACAGGAGTGCTGTAAAAACATGTGCCTTAGACTTTCGATAGAGTAAATTAATCTTAAAACACTAAAATCAGATGGCAATACTTGTACATGTACCAAAAGAAACATAGAAAAGGGCGAGAATGACAGAAATTTAATGGTTACTGCCAAATGCATAGAAACGTGCGCGCATACCTTGCTGGACGAGTCTATGACGTAAGGAGAAAAACGTGCGCGCGCACCTTGCTGGACGAGTCTATGACGTATTTCCGGTACTTGACCCAACCACAAAATTAAGCTTCTCTCCGCTAAATTTTCGTGCCCAGACCTCTAGCGGGTTGAGTTTAGGTTGCGTTCTCCTAATGTCGAACGCAATTAGGTTATTAGTTATACGGCCGCCATCTTAGATCCACCATCTTGGATCCACCATCTTGGATTTGTGAATTTTTTTAAAACCTCTTAAAAGCCGTCCAAATTCACTCAAAATTAATCAAAACCAATACATAAACGCTAAATGACATAATAATACCAATAAACATTGTTTTTCTTCCTTCAAAGGTATAAATATGCAAATTTCACAAAACATGGCTGTCAAAATCTTGTTGCCATGGAAACATCAAGCCACGTGATCAAAAAATTGTCATATAAAATTGTTGCCAGATAAATTTTGGGAAAAGTCACAAAGTTTGATGGCGTTTGAATACATATTAAAGAAGTTATGAATGTTGAAAGTTAGCGCGGGCACTTTGTGCCACCCCCCCCCCCCCCCCCCCCCCCTTTCCAGGCCGAATAGGATTAAAAGCTAATAACTTTTAATGAAAGTTGAAATCAAAAAATCGTCTTCAGATATTGCACAATAGACGTTTTGACGGATCAGTGAGTGGTGAAATCAACTTGCTTTGTGTTCTTCTCGAGGAGCAAACTACAAAATCACGTTTTACAAATTTTCATTACGTACATTACAGCATTACCGTAAAGTGCGATTCATTGAATAAAAAAAATGGTACTGGTGAACTCCCATTATTCCCCAATATATTTGTCATGTTTTAGCGAAATCGGCTTCTAAAGGTCCAAGATATAAAGCTTTTAAAAGTGCCACCTCTGCCCAAACTTTGCCTTATGAATTTATTCATGGCCAGGTATCCCCCGCGATCTTAAATGGCAGTGAATTACATCATCTAACCCCACTAAAATACTAAATTACTACGATTCGAAACGTTCGGAATTTTCTTTCAATCAACTGATAGTATTATGTGTAGCTGACTGACTTGGCGCGTTTGAGGACATTTTTTATCGCTTAGGATTAGCCAAAGTTGTCCGTATTTTAATACGAAAAAGGGACGGTAACTTTTTATGGGATATTTTTAATCAGGACGTGAAAACTGTCCGTTGACCGTATTAAGGGGTGTCCGTGTTAAGGGGTGTCCGTATTAACGGGTGTTCGTATTAAGCAAGACAACTGTCCGTAATAACGGGGGGTCCGTAAAACGGGGTTCAACTGTACCAACTGAGGCCCCGTCCACACTAATGCGTTTTTGAAAAGCTCCGTTTTTGGTTCCCCGAAAACGGATAAAAAGATTTGCGTCCACACTAAGAGCTGAAAAACGATGATCCAAAGATGCGTTTTCATCACCAGGCTCTATTCGGACGTTTTTCTGTTCAATACGCATGCTCCAATAGCGTCAGCAACACTATGCGTTACTAGTTGTGACGTAAGCGTTTTTGAAAAGCTCCGTTTTTGCCGTCCACACTAAAACGATAGACCTGCGTTTTCAAAAGTCTCCAACTTTGAAAAGCGTTTTCGAAAACCTCCGTTTTCATCTATTTCATTCCCCGTTTTGATCGTTTTAGTGTGGACGATCGGTAAAAACGCATAAAAAAAGTATGCGTTTTCAAACGAAAACGCATTAGTCTTGACGGGGCCTAAGTCAAAAACTGAATCATTTCATGGTCTGTCGTTGTAGAAAATCTAGCATTTGGCAAGCCAGCGGACCAGAAAACCCTGTATCATTCATTTACTAATGAAAACAAAGCAGTTGATGGAAACAGCAACACAAACTACAGGGACAGATCATGCACTCACACAGATTTTGAACAAAACCCCTGGTGGAGAGTGGACCTGGGCCAAGTAGAGCCTGTGACGGAAGTGTACATAGTCAACAGAGGAGACTGCTGCGACTATAGATTGAATCCATTTGAGATCAGAGTGGGTATGTTAGAGTCGATAATAACACGGGCCATTTAACATTAAACCTCGGACTACCCAGGCACGTACAATGGAGAGGGAGGGGGGGGGGGGGGTGGATGCCCTCCTTAAGGTTTTTCTCCGATTTTTCAAGAACACTTATTGTTAGCACATGCCGTCTTCAGTAGCTGTTCGTGTATTCTGAGACACATTTTTGTAAAGTTTGGCGACAATCGGATGCTATGGCAACGAGATATGACCTTATAATTAGCATTTTTGAATAAAAACGCGTGTGAAAAAAACACAAAGTACTATCAAAGGCAGCAAAATGTTTGATTGAATTATATTGTGCCACTGTGTAGCAAAAAATATTTGCAATTTCCGTGTTGTTTCGATAGTTGAATTTTTAGTCAAATCCATGATCGCGACCATATTGGCGGCATTTTGGATTACGTCACAATCAATCAATCAATCATCTTTATTTAGTCACGGAATCCCATTCATAAAATTGCTCTTCCAGAGTGCCGTGCAAAAATCATGCAATAAAAAATAAATATGGTCATTAAAATTATACTTAATTACAAATATGATATAAACGATTTCAGGCTTGTCTGTCCTTTAATAGTATTTGATAGACTATTCCAGAGAACTGCCCCTCTATAGTGGAACCGATCCCTTAGCAGCGCCACAACCCATAATATTTACCTTATCTTGTACAGCACATCACAGGTTATCTTTTAGAGTAAAATATTTCCGAAATATTGTAACACCGCAAAAACCCAAGGGAGGGGTTGCAACCACCCCTCCCCCCCTCCCCCCCCCTCCCCCCCCCCCTCCCCCCCCCTCCCCCCCCCCTCCCCCCCTCCCCCCCCTCCCCCCTCTTGTATCACGGTGGGAGATCATCATCATCATCATCATCTTTATTTAAAAAACACGGTAAATACATCAGGCGTTAACAATTTAATATAAACTACAACTTAATAAAAAACTATGTATGTAAATTAATCTTCTATAATTTAAAAATATAACTAACTATTAAAGAAAAGTAAACTAAAATAAAGCCTGTTTTACATGAATGCCGTGTCTGAATTAATTAAGAATCGTCGGAAATTAGTCAAAGATGTTGCCTGCCTAGCAGCTGAGAGTAGACTGTTCCAGAGGACTGCACCACTATAGGCAAAGCTATTTTTGTAATAATTAGTACGTGGCAATGGTATTACAAGCTTATTATCAGAATCCCGCAACTGTAAGAAGTAATCACATCACTCCGCTGAATAAATTTAGAGGACAAATAATTCGGTGCGAGGTCGTTTAAGGACTTATAGACCATCTCAGCCTATAAGTGTGCGTGTACGTCCGAGGGTTAAAGAGACGTTATCACCAATTATTGCGTCATATTATTCCGTGTTATATGGGTAAGTTCTCATATGGCACGAGGACAATAACAGACCGAATGGCTTTGCCGCTGTCGGATCAAACTGTAAACTGATGCGTAAAAGCCTGTGGCCATTTCACTTACTAGATCTGAAAAGCCCAAAATTTAGCACCGAGCATTTCTTTCTTTCAGAACCATTCTGTGCTGTTGAAATCCACGAAACATTTTTAAATGTTTTGTTCATAGAGATTCTCCCGTGCCCCTTAAGCCTAATATACCATTATTTGCATATACATGTATTTGATTTTATGAATTTTGGAATATGAACTTACCTTCAGAGATCGCAATCGATATACGCAAAACAATTAGGTATAGAACCCATATACAGTTCACCCGGCTTAAATTCTAAAGCTTGGTTTCCACTAGCGATATAAGCACTGCCAAAACTGAATTCATGCTAATTAGTTCTAGACAAAAATTGAGTACTTTGTCAAACCCACCTGAGCTGTTGCTTGATAATATTCCAATCGAACAAGTTTTCTTCTGTCAAATTGCTTGGAATATTTATTGATGAAAATCTACGGTGGCAAATACACAACGATAAATTATCTTAAAAGATCGCTCCCGGGATTGGAGCCATAAAAAGAATTAGACCTTTTGTGCCTCCGTTTACTCTTCATTATATATACAACGCGCTAATTCAATTTCACTTCAATTACTGCAATCTTGTTTGGGGTAATTGTGGTAAAACTTTATTTGAAAGGCTACAGAAGCTTCAGAACCGTTCCGCTCGTGTTTTAACCTTTTCTAGCTATGACGCGGACGCCAACTGCCTAATTAGACAACTCGATTGGAAAGATTTGAGCACACAGTTTCAAATAAAGAAAATCATAATGGTTTACAAGTGTTTAA
Organism: Cladopsammia gracilis; assembly: GCA_022457155.1. NCBI lineage: Eukaryota > Metazoa > Cnidaria > Anthozoa > Scleractinia > Dendrophylliidae > Cladopsammia > Cladopsammia gracilis. The sequence continues at coordinate 1,722,688 of JAJGOT010000118.1, read as the reverse complement.
ATGGTCTTGTTCCTGAATACCTGTCCTCTATATTTGTTAAACGAAATGGAATGCGGTATTCCCTGAGGGACTCTGAAAACAAACTAGTCGTCCCATTCCCACGAACAAATTACATGAAAAATAGCTTTAGTTATAGCGGAGCAGTTCTCTGGAACAGCCGACCCTGTGATATGAGAGAAATGAAATCTCTAAGTCAACTTAAACATTCAGCTTATCTAAATTTTTAATTTAAATTACACACGGCATTCATGAAAAACAGGTTATTTAGATTAATTGTAGTTAGCTTTGTAATTTGTTTAGGCTAGTTAGGTTAGCTAGGTTAGGTTCCTGATGATTTTACCGTGTTAAAATAAAGATTTACAATTTACAATTTACAAGCGAAGTAAGCGGAATCGGAATCCAAGAACATTACGATTTGTGGAAATCTAAACGACGTAAGTAGATAGTAAGCGATAAAACCAGAAGCGGAATCGTAAGAAAAAAGAAAATTTCCGATTCTGATTTCCTCGAGCTTCCGATTCCGATTGCGACTTCGTCTTTTTGATTTACACTAAAACGTAAGGCTCCCTACGCTTCCGACTCCGATTCAGTTTCCGATTACGTCGCTTGTAGGAACAAGCCCTAACAATAAGATGTGCTCCCACTTTTGAGATATTGCCATAGAGTCTGACACAATCAGTTTGACAAGGTGTAAAATAGGTGCAAAATAGGTGTAAAATAGATGTAAAATAGGCGAAAAATAGGTGTAAAATAGTTAAGAACGACTAAGTGCCCACTATGAAGAAAATATTTTGAAGACTCAATTGTTAGGCCGTTGACAAGACTGAAATACTTTTCTTGCCTGACAACAGACGAACTTTTGGTTGGTTTGGTAATTACTTGTAATTACCGTAAATCCTCTATTAACCCCCCGAGGGCTTATTTATTTCAAGCGTGTTTGATGGGGGAGGCGGGTATTATAATTTAGCAAAAAGCCAGCAGTTCACCACTCAATTTTTTTCGTTATTCATAAATTTTAATATAGGTTCCCACAAGTGAATAAAATGGATTAACGTTCATAAACCATACTTTGATTGATCAATGAAGTGTTATACATTCATGATTACCGTAATAACGATTATGTTTTAGTATGTACCGATGACACTTCCCCAAGGCTCGTTAGTACTGTATTCGTTACAACTGGATATGTATTCGTGCCCAGATTGTTGGTAAAGTAAAAATGTACCGGTAGTACAGTCTACGTCGTTTATTGCGGTTTCCGTTGTGAATGAAACGCGGGCAGAGGTGGGGGGCGCTTAAATTTCTTCTTCCAAAAAGAGAGGGGACTTTTTTGATATACCGATTCTCCTTTTACCCTCATTTAATAGGCCATAAAGCGACTGGGAATCTACAACTACAACTGCCGCACAACACCCCGCCTCCACAAACACACACACACACCACCACCACCACCACCGACACTTCGCACAAACGGATACCCTGTATGACTTCTATTACCAATATTCTTCTTTTCTTTAGGCACAAATTCCATTAATGGAGGTGTGTCTAATCCTAAGTGTGGTGATGGCGGCTACAGTGTTCCTCGAGGACAAGGAACATCCTTCTTCTGTCGTCCCAGTTTGTACGGAAGATATGTGACCATTAGAATTACTAAAAGCACTGCTGAATACCTCACACTTTGTGAAGTTGAAGTGTATTCTGCCCGAAGAGGTAATACATACCAATCTTTGCGGTTATATAAATCTCCAATCTTAGCTAGTGCATGTGTTAGGTCTAAAGAGAATGGATGGAGGTAGCTTGGCATGAAATGTCTTCATAAACTTTGAGATTTTTGTTCTGCCAACCACTGGTATTCTTATTGTATGTCATTGTAATATCCCAGTCAATTCCTATCCTGGCAATAAATCTTGGGTGAAGGATGGGCGTAACGCAAGTCAAAAAATGTCTTATTTAAGGTAAGTGATAGGACATTATGATTCCATGTCACATGAAAATTACGTCATCATTTTCCGTTGGCGTCACATGGCGTCACAAAAGCGTCCAAATTGGCTGAAAAGTAATCGAAACAACAATTGAATCCTTCACTGGAACATTGTTTTTAAATGTGAACATTTTTACGCGAATGCAGAAGGAGTTTTGCTATTATAATTTGAGGGTTGTCCAATAGTCTCGACCTGATACGACCCGAAAAAAAAAAACGGTTTTCGAATAGCGGGTTCTGTTTCTTGTACTGAAGATGGATGAAGTTTCATCCGAAACATGTTTGCAATTAAAAAAGTGGTGACCTTTTTAAAAATTATTTCTTGCCTGCTGGTCCCACGCAAATTTGGAAATGAGAATTTATTTTTAAAATGTTTTCCGTAGTTCGACGTGAAAACAATTGCTCTAGGAAATAACTTCCCGTCAAAATTGACCTTTAAAATATGTTGTATTCAAAAGCTACAAGCGCAGATGCCTTTGACGAAACTAAGCACGGTCTCACAAGACTTGTTTTAAGTAGCCAACAGTTTATATCTGTACGAAATCAGCCGCATTTCCTTGCCCCCAGATGCTTTTTACTGGAGAGGGGAGAGGGAGAGAGCTGATAAACTTTTATGAATTGTCTCCGTGAAACACGATGCCCCAGCCCCACCCACCTCCCTTTCCATCCAAATTTACCGAGAAATAGGTTCTTAGTTTTGAATTAATTTAATTGTCTTTAGTATAAGAGAAATTCGAGAATATATATATACTACTACTCCTTTCGCGTAGCACGCTTTAGAACGAGGAAAGTACTTGTACTCTATTTACCAGTTTCGCCCAACATCACGCTTTTAGAACGAGGACTATATATACGTCAGTCCATTTATGTTTCGTTTAGCTCGCTTCTAGAACTAGGAATACACATATTTTTCTTTTATCGTTCGCGTAAATCGGTAACATGTTGGATTACTAAGAGTCACTTATAAGATGCATTTTTCGGACTTCAGGTCGTGAACAATATTCTCCTCGTTCCCAGGATCTCGTAACTGGCATGTGTCTCTAATGAGATGAAATTTTCGGGCCGACAACTACACTTCACGGGTCGTCTCATTTTGTGGGTGTTTCTTGGTGTTGCGGAAGCCATTGTTGGTTAGCTTTTGTGTTGTGGTGTGGGTATTGTTCAGTGTCTTTTGAATCTTTTGTTTTACGTCATTTGGTGATCACACCATCCGTAACACCAAAAAACTACCCATTTTGTCGATCTGTACGGATCGTACTTCGATTTTTTCAGGTCGTATCAGGTCGACAGTTTTAGACATGGATGCATAATTTAATTCGAATACCACATTTAGCTTGATTTAGCCACATTTCGATTTACTACATTTACTTGTTTGAAAATTGTTTCAAATTCATTAAACTGTTAAAACATATTTCAGCATGTCAAATTCAGTCAATTGGTGTGACCAGCAGTTACGAATTTCCAAGCGATAGATTTTCAGCCTCGTCATCAACTTCTGGCAATGAACCTTCTAAAGCTCGACTGAATGGTGATGGTGCGTGGTTGCCCAGGACTGACAGCAATGCTAACGACTACCTGCAAATCAACCTGCAACACGAGTTCTTTATCTGCGCTGTAGCCACTCAAGGCAATCCAAACGCTGATCATTGGACAACAAAGTACAAAATGCATTTATCACTGAACAACTTAGACTGGGATACATACAAAGAGAATAGTAATAATAATAATAGTGTTGATAAGGTAAGTAATGAACCATGTTGTTAATACTTCACGAGCCAATAGCCAAATCAATTCAACAATAATATATCGCCGACATCAATATTGTATATAGCTGAATGTTATTTAGCAAATACTTCTAAACACAGGGCATGTGGGTTAAGTTTCTTCCTATATATATTTTATCTCTTTAAATAAGAAACAAACCACATCTGGTGGCTTTTAATAATTGTTTTTAAGGGTCGGTTGCATAAAAGATCTGTACGAAAAGTAGAGGTTTTATGCCAGGGACCTGTCCTTGCCAGAGAGTTTTTGTGTTCTCCTATTTCTTGTTTATTGTGACTCGTTAATCGGACTAGTTAGTCAAAAGCGCCGCGAATGCGCGAGAGAAAAACTGGGCCTACAATCATGGACAACAGTGTTGGAAAGGCTGGCAGTTTTTACCATTCTATTCTTTCTCTCCCCTCCCCCTTTAACAATAAACACTTAATGACTGGTCCCGAGGGAAACAGTGAATTTTGTTTCCCGAGAATCTCGATGTTTCCCGAGACAAAGTCGAGGGAAACATCGAGATTCGAGGGAAACAAAATTCACTGTTTCCCGAGGGATCAGGCATTAAGTGATTTGTTATATAGCAACACACACAAAAAAATCACAACACAACACAGTTTGAAAAACGTGCCGAGCACTCGATCCATCATAATCATGCCACGTTTTGTCACGGCCTGATCACGTGCGCTAGCGGGCAACAGTGGAATGTTACCCTCTGACGTCAAAAATGTTGCCCGCTTTCGCAAATGTTGCCCGCTTAGCACAATTGGCGGAAAACAGTTTGTTTGTTAGATGTCATGTGACGATGAATCAACCAATCAACGCTCGCGTTGTACTGAGCAAAAATCCAGCTATATAACAATGTTGGTTATAACTAGACGTTTTTTTTTTATGCGAAAGTGTATAACTGGACTTTTAAATGAAAAATTGTTTGCTGAGATCCCAACATTGGAAAGGGGGAGTGGGGGCGACTCTGAAGATTGATAGATGATCATTATTTAAAGTTAACAGAGCATCGATGTAATTCAAAACTGGTGATATTCATTTTTAAAACTTACCCAATTACTTCTGTCTGCAATTGTAGGTACGCAAATCTCTCCAGCAAATTAAAGTTTGCTAACAAATGCAGACAGTTTCTACGGACCTAAAAGTGTCAGTATTTACAGACTGTTGTATTGATGAGCCAGACGTCTATTAAACTGATATGGCGTCCAAAAGTAAAACCGTTTTTTAACCTTTTTTCATACACAATTTTATGAATGTGAAAATATGAAAATCATATATACAATGATTGAAACCGATTAATTGTTACATATCATATGATGATATATCACATTATATCATACCATATGATTGGTACATATCATACTCGCAATTGACCATCTATCCATGTGGCTTGATAGTTCGGTGGATAGAGCATTGCACCGGTATCGCAAAGTCATGGGTTCGAATCCCATTCAAGCCTGAATTTTTTTCCGGTTGCTTTTTCAACTGCTTAAGTTGAGAGCACACTGCGAGGGTCACAAATTTCCGACTCACACAATTTTATAAACCACACATTCGACGCTTCCTTGTTAAGATTCTTCAATTTAACAATAAAAGAAGACCAGCTTAGCCTGACGTGAAAGATTATTTCAGTTATAATTCAACACATTGATCCACTGCCCAAATATATGACATATATTCGTCCGTGGCGGTAATTCGCAACGGAGGCCGCGTGGTCGAGTGGTTATAGAGGCGCTGACTTGTAATTCGGAGGCCCCGGTTTCGAGTCTGCCTTTCTGATCGCCAGCCGGATTTGTAACACGCTAGTCCCTTGTTCAAATCCTTAACCACGCTATGTAGACAGCCAAATGGTAAGCCTCCTACTAGTTGGGATTCTTAGCAATGTTGAGTTTACTAGCTTTGGATATTTTTTTTTCAATGATTTATCGAGTGATTTATTTTTTTATTCTATTTTGAAGAAAATAAATGAGCAAATGACGAAACGCTGACTGCAATTTCGCCTCTATCTAGGGAAGGAAAAAATCGCGCATTGCTTCGAATGAAACTGACAAAGGAAAAGAAAGAAAAAGGGAAGAAGAAAGAAATTATGATTAAGCAATCACATTAATCATCACATAATTAAGCAAAAAGGCGCGGAAATTTCACGTCGTGTCGCAGTGTTTCTTGGCGACACTGAATGTAAAGTGTAAGTTTCAATCCCCGCTCGACACGAAAGCGAAGGGAAATTAGTAGTACGCAGCTCTTACGAGGTCTTCTCTGATTTGCTGAGAAAACAATAGAACAAGCAATACAACAATGGACCCTAGACCTTAAAAGAATAGAGCTGCGTCATAACCAGGTCTAATGAAATTAGAGGTTGTCAAGAGCTGCGCGGTATCTAGGGGCATACGTACATATCGTGAGGAAAGGGTGGCTGCGTAGCCGAATATCCAGCTTTCTCAGAGGTACAGCTTCTAGGTGGTGGGGTATTCTGTAGTAACTCCAACTTTGTTTTACTTGTATTGCAGATCTTTCATGCAAACGGAGGTAGAAGTGACATTGTCAAAAACAATCTCATGAATATGGCAAGAGCCAGCTTCATCCGGTTTCAGCCAACTGAATTCTCAACTCGCAAAGCATTGAGAGTGGAATTGTATGGAATTCTTAAGCTCGCAGGTAATTTTTTTTAAGTGTCTAGTATAACAAACATTGATTCTACATCAAGTGAATTATTGATTGGTGTTTCTTGATTTGAGTGTTAATGCATCGTTGATTTCTCATATATAATTTACAATATCTTTCTCCTTGGGAATGTTACTATTGTCAATCTGATTTTAAATCTCAATATTATATTTGGTAAAATTGCTTATAGAAACCATAATGATAATACAGTATGAATGTTTATCAAATGTGATGTATTTTTACAGGATGGTACGCAAAACACTAAAATCAAGAAATATTACACCACAGATCAATTATACACTTGATGTAGAATTCATGTTTATGATAAAAAATAAGGGATGTAGGCACTTTAATTGCACATATAAATGAATAAAACATAAACTACATTTAACTGCTTCTTGAACAACATTTTAGTGGTCCATTATATATACCTTGTAAAACTTGAACGATTTGTTATTATTAATGGGTCTTTTATATATATTTGTACAGCAAAACAATACAGTTCCTTCCAAGTTATCTTTCTGCACGAGAAGCAAAACCACTGTTTATTTTAGGCATTTCAATTAAAACGGTTTTAAATTTCAATGGATTGGCAGATGATTAAGACGCTGATTATTATATTTTTACTTTGTATTTTCTGTGAGCGTATTAAAACCCTTTCCTTTTCAGTTTCAGTTCCCCAAGAAACTCCTTCGAACTTTTCTGTGACTGCAAGCACTTCAATCAGTATCGTTGCATCTTGGCGACTTCCATCAGCAGACACCAGAAATGGATTCATTATAGGATTTAAACTGTTTTACAGAAAGAAGGGCTCTATAAACTCACCGACTATACTCACTATTAACAGCGCAACAGTTCTTACAAGCAATGTCACCGGACTTAATAAATACACAGAGTATGAGTTTCAAGTGCTGGCCTTTACTTCAGCTGGTGATGGACCGAAGACTGCTGTCAAAGTCGAGAGAACAAAGGAAGATGGTAAGAAATAGTGAAAAGCAGTGATTGTGATGAGCACTGTTCCGCGTGCAACTAGCCGCTGCGACCATGCAAAGAAATAACCATTCAAAGGCCAAATCAAATTGTTCCAGTAACTGGTCGCCTCGTGTGAACTGTTTGTGAGCCTAGTTTCTGTGACCAAATAATAAATTACTTGATCACTGTAACCAGTCTCTTTGTGTAAACAATTACAGGCAACTTGGTCGCCACGACTAGTCTCCTCGAGTGTGCCGACCTTTAATGACCCTTTAAACGTGTGCGTTGCAACATTTTAATAAAGTGAAACACTGATAAGCACACTTTCCTGAGTTATTTGTCTTACAAGGTTTTTCAATGAAAGAACGGATGTCTTAACAATATAAGACATACCAGTTTTTTGAAAAAGCGTGAGTGAATACCAGCTGTGACATTTTATCGCGGTATAAATTAAGGTGGCTCTCAACAGTTTCCAGCACTTTTCAAGACTTAGTATCAGTTGATGCTACAATCATGATATCAAACGAATGCCCAGTGGTTGGTGAACATGTTGTTATCATTTTTGTGACACAATATGTTACTATAGCAACATTATTACGTGCTAAAAACACCCTTAATTTTAGCTTTAAGCGTTAATAACTCAAAAATGACTCGGTGAATCCCATCTTTTATTGTCGAATTTTGATCAGTAGGATAAGATGCAACTTTTGGCAAAGTTTAAAAAAATTTTGTAGGAGGGGTTTCCCTCCATGTGTCACAAAAATGATAACAACGTGTTCACCAATCATTGGGCATTTGTTTGATATCATGATTGCAGCATCAACTGATAAAGAATGGTTTTAATGACCCATCCAAATCTAAGTCTTGGAAAATGCCAGAAATTGTTGGGAGCCACCTTAAATAAGTCAATGCTCCTGACGAGACATAATACCTATGACATGTATGCTTTAATCTTTGGTTTGCTCATATTTTGCCATAAAGCATTTACTGCTGCTATTGGCACTGTAGCCTTCGAGCAAGCTCTCGAGCTCGGACTCCCCCACCCCCTCCCCTCTCCTCCAAAACCCAGAGTTCGAGCTCGAGACAGAGCCCGAGCCCGAGAGCTTGCTCGCCCGCGATTGCCACTGGGATTCTATAAACATATTCTTAATTGCACAATGCAGTTCCTTCGCAAGCTCCTATCAGTTTTACTGTGACTGCAAGTACTTCCACCAGCGTCGTTACGACCTGGCAGCCACCACCAGCAGACGCCAGACATGGGATCATCACAGGATTTAAGCTGTTCTACAAAAAGAAAGGCTCTGCTGACCCACCTGGCTTGCTAGTCAATAATGGAGCAAATTTTATTAAAGTTGTTACTGGGTTGGAAAAGTACACAGAATACGAATTTCAAGTGTTGGCCTTCACTTCTGCTGGTGATGGAATAAAGAGTTCTGTCAAGGTTGAAAGAACCAGAGAAGATGGTAAGAGAACGGAAATAAGTTAAAGCGAAGCGTCCTTACCGTATATTTATAGGTATACCTATGGTATTGTACGCTTTCTTTTTCTTATTACTATAGTATAGTGTGGTAACGGACTGGAAGAACTAAGAACGGTTGTCCCACACTATTAATTCTCATTACATTTTCATTAAAAGACGTGTTACCAACATATGAAATGTGAATTAACCGGTATAAGTGTGGCCTTCAAACTAAACAATCATGAACAATTCCTCCCCTATACCTTACATTTATATTCAGGCTTGCTTTACTTCATCGACTGTTGCAAAACTCTACAATCTAAAGCTTATGCATGGGCTTATTATTAATTTCCTTAATACAGTTCCATCGCAAGCTCCTACAAATTTCAGCGTATCTCCATGTTCTTCTACGAGTATCGATACAACCTGGCAGCTGCCACCTGTAGACTCCAGACATGGAATCATCACAGGGTTTAAACTGTTCTACAGAAATAAAGCCTCTAATGAAGCACCGACCATTGTACCCATTAACAATGGAGTGATTCGCACTAAAACTGTCATTGGACTTGCCAAATTCACAGAGTATGAATTTCAAGTGCTGGCCTCCACTTCAGCTGGTGATGGACCGAAGAGCGCTGTTAAAGCTCAGAGAACAAAGGAAGATGGTAAGCGATAGTAGATAGAGTTGTGATATCAACCCTCAACATTCGAATGAAAGTCGACCCCATTGTGGTTCAAATGAGGGTGGGTGGGCGTGATAGGGGATTGTACCCGGACGTTAAAATTGATGGAAAATAGATTGCCTGTTGAGTCTTCCATAAGAAAGCGTGGACAAGTGTCGATGATTTGATATGACGTCATTTGTGCGTTGTATAAACCTCATAATTTCCATAGGGCTCCAGAGGGTCGCCTCTTTTGATTGAAAATTAACCCAAATCATTAAAACATGCTAAAACAAACTAAAATTGGAAAGTAAAGAAAACCTGCAAAACAGAACATTTTACCGTACAATCTCAACAGCTTGCCAGTGGTCAACATGCCTATAAAATCGGGTTGCCATTGAAACCGCACGTGTCGTACATAAAAAAATTACATTTAAATGTGTCCGATAACATAATGAAGAGCCGCTGGAAAGTCCAAAACAAAAATGAGGGCGTCTATCTCTACCCCTTGTCGCCGAGTGTTCAAGTTCAAAATTACCTTCGGTTTGTAAATGGTTTGAACCCAGGAGTATTTGTCTGTCGAGTGTGATTGTCCGGGTTAGTGTAGTTCCGAAAAGAACTGTTGTTGTTACATTGACTGACGTTTCGAGAACCTGAGCGGAAGTCACCTTCAGAGTCATGCAAACAAACAGTACCACTTTGGTTACCCTACGTGGACGACATCTCAGTTTACCATGGTTTACTGCTGTACAGACCTGTGCACAAAGATGAGATTGACACCTTTCATGAACACCTCAACAGACAAAACGCTGACAGACAGTTTACTAGAGAGGTTGAAGAAAATGGTAAGATTCCTTTTCTGGACTGTTTAGTTAGCCGAAACGACAAAAAACTACAGACTTCTATCTACAGGAAACCAACTCATACCGACAGATTACTAGACCAGTAATCGTACAACCCTACATCTCACAAAGCGACGACCATACGAACTTTGACAAGACGAACGCAAATAGTTTGCGACTCCCCTGACAGCTTATCGACGAAACGAAGTATCTTGACAACGTTTTCAGTAAGAACAACTACAACCCAGACTTTGTTAAACGCAACGTTTACAAAAACAACGAACCTAACACAACTAACGCAAAACCTGTCACCACTGCGACAATACCCTACATCAAGGGCACTTCTTTGCCAATTCTCGACAGATTGTGAAAAAAAAATCAATGTACTGAGGAAGTTTAAACTTTTTCCATTTTTCTACCCTCGCGACATCGAATCCTGGTAACTTGCGGCTGTCAGAGTTTGCAAATGCTGTCGTCTAAAGATTAGATTTCCTTTAAGGTTACAGTGTACCTTCGGGGGTGTCTCCAGTATAACAGCTCTAGCGTCTTAAGGTTACACTTAATATACCTAAACCCAGATATCAAATTAAAGCTTATAGAGCTGGCTATCTAAATATGGAAACCATTTGGTAATAAAATGAATTGTCGAATTTTTTACGACGTCTAAATTCGAACGTCCGAATCAGCTTTAAAACGCTATAACTCAAAGCGATTATTATATTTTGCTAATTTGATTTGTTCTCGGGTTTCCGGACACGAAGCGCTAAAAAAACGTGTCGGCGATTTTCCATATTCAATTGCAGTGAAAAGTTACAGAATATTTTCGAAAAGGGGAGAAAAAAAATTGGAATGATCGCACGGAAATGCCTCTTGACGAAAAAGTTTTCGGAATTAAGAAATTCGCCGACACGTTTTTGTTGATTATATGTTAGCCTAGCTTCTGTCCAAATTTAACGAAAATCGAACAAATTCCCTTTGAGTTGTAGCTCTTTAAAGTGTCCCCAACAAGCGAAAAATTAACTTTGAGAAAACGGCGCTTAAAAAAACATATCGCTTAATAAACAAACTCCGCCCACAAAAGTAATACCGTCATTTCGCCGTCAATTTTCACTATTTTTCGATACTTTTTTTTTGGATGAAAGTTCATTCTGTAAACTTTATTTTAACGCCAAAAAAAAATTTTCAATAAATTTTCGATCTGAAGGTACACTGTAACCTTAAAGGACGTCACCAGTTGAATGAATTTGCTTAACAGACTTACTCGCATAAAATTTGGGAAAGAAAGTAGCATTTTAGAGATTCATTTGCAATATTTTTAGACTAACAGACATTGGGGTAACATCCCGTAAGGAAGACCAATTTTTTTTAGGGTCACCTTTCAGTTATCTTATCTCGGAAACGAAGTCGGTGACCCCCTCATTTTTTTGCATTTCTGACACCAATAACTCAAAACCTAACTGCAGCAAAAGTTTTACAAAAAAATCAATGTTAGAAGATTTCAGTTCGTGCGAACGTCCTTAAAAGGTATATAGAAGTATATCGTGAGGGAAAAGGCAAGATCAGAAAACGGTGCATTGGATCTCTTATATAAACAACAAATTAATACACTTTGCGATGAATTAATTGGATGGTTGTGACATGAGATCAGCTCGTTGTACATGATGTTGTACATGATGTTGTACATGATGTTGGGAAGATGTCCTTTGGAACGTGGCAAAATGATGAGATATATTTCACTTCTAACTTTTTGGTTAATCCATCAAATATAGTTCCTTCACAAGCTCCAGTCAACTTTACTGTAACTGCAAAAACATCTTCCAGTATCCTGACATCATGGCAGTTACCACCAACAGACTCCAGAAATGGAATCATTGCGGGATTTAAACTGTTTTACAAGAAGAGAGACCAAATTGGTGCACCTTATGCCACGTTAACCATTAACGGTGCGACAATTTACAGTAAATATATCACTGGACTTACTAAATATACAGTGTATGAGTTCCAAGTATCGGCCTTCACGTCTGCTGGTGATGGACCGAAGAGTTCTGCAAACGTTCAGAGAACAAAGGAAGGTGGTAAGGGACTGTAGAGGTTCTTCATAATATTATAGATATTAAATCACAATTTACCAAGTTCCCATCTGGCCTTGCAGCTCAGTGGTAGAGTGTTTGCACCAGAATCGCAAAAGTCATGGGTTCGAATCCCGTCGAAGGCCTGAAATTATTTTCAGTCTCAAATTACGACTTCTTTAGTTGCTGTATAACTGTGATGATCACATTGTCTTTCATTCAAACGTGCTTTGAAATATTATACAAATTAGCTGAGTGCACATTCAATGTGCACTCAGCTAATTTGCATAATAAATTTAAAGCACTATGAAGCCCGTCATGAAATTTATTTTGATATACATGTGAACATGTACACATTATCATATTCATCACTTCACGAGTATAATTCATGTAGAACTCATGCACAATTGACCAAGCTCCCATCTGCCGTTGTAGCTCAGTGTTTAGAGCGTTTCCACCGAAATCGCAAAGCCTCACGGGTTCGAATCCCGTCGCGGCCTGTATTGTTTTCAGCCTCTAATTGTAACTCATTCAGTTGCTGTCATGCATAACTGAGATGATCACCTTCTCTTCAACTTTAGCCCATTAGGGACTTTCATACCGGGAAGTCTGGGTACTAGTTTAGCGGCTTGTAGGGACAAAATTTCGCGGGAAAATTCAATAACATGGCGGTCCTTCGGAAGGTGACATAGTTTTACAAACATTTTCATCTGAAATTCAGATGAAAATGTTTGTAACACCATGCCACCATGTGAACGTTAAGAAAATACACGCTTTCAAGTTACGGGACCGTTTCTCGAAAGACCCGGTAATTACCGGTAATTACATTTCATTAGGGACTTTCATACAGAACCTATTGCCTTCAAAAGAGGCGGATAAAGATGAGATTTGGTGGAAGTCAATCAAAGAAAAGCTCCTCCTGATTAAACTGAATTGTGACAAGATTTGAAAGTAACAAGCTTAAGCCCAGTAACTGTGAAAAAATACTTATCTCTTAATTTTAACGGGCTTGGACGTCAATTTAATAAATAAATATTTTTTACCTTCTTTTAGCGGGTAAAGTTTCGATGATCTTCTGCCTCTGTTGTCTTGTAGTCCTGTCACAATTCAAAATATTTTCAACGGCTTTTCTTTGATTGACATATATTATGAAATTTGTATGCCAGAATACTGAAGTGCTGAAAACTGTATTATGTATTTTTAATAGGTCTGAAAATGGATGGGTTGGAATTGAAGGTGCGTTTCAACAACCGGGCTGCACATCCCTACTAAAATATTTTAGGAAATTCCCTGGTGTGAAAAGTCCACAACTTCGAAATTGTTTCCTTTACCGTGGCTACAAAGCAAAAGTTATAAAGCCAGTTAACACAGTAGCTCATCACATTATACCAGCTTAATACCATAAAATGGCTAGCTCTACAATTGCCTATTTACCTTTAGTTAGGACTAGCAAGTAGCGAGCACGTAGCAAAGCGAGTTCTACTGTACAAAGAAGTGAAATTAAATATTGTATGGGCTCGCTTAGAATTATCTATAATACATAGATATCGCCTTCAAAATAGCAACACAAAAAGGACTTGTTGACTTTAAAATTCGCCGATTATTTTGAAAAAATCGGCTAAGCTCGACAAGGCAGCGTAAGTAGTAGATAAAATATGAGCGGGAGCCGAAGGCGAGCCATTGTAAAGCCCATACAGATCGGACGCGAATATTTTATCGTACTTGTGAAATGAAACATGAGTAGAAATCTGTATGAAAAGTTAATGAATACTAATTTGTTGCCATCACCACGTGCGATTTGGTAGAGAACTGGCGTTCGCGCTAATTTTTCTATCTTTTTGCTGCTACACCGTGCTGACGAGACCCAACCAAAAATGACAGAACAGATGTCAAAATCGGGTTTTTTCCTATCCCGATCGCATATTGATCGGGATTCGGGATTTTCAAGCCAAATCGAGGTAATCCCAACGATAAACGACAAACTGCAAGGCTGATCTGACTACGTTAAAAGGTAGATTTCTTTCGTAGATCCTACGTATCGTTTACAGCATTATCGTTTGCGGTCCTTTGCAGATTTTGGTTCTAATCCCGACGAAATCGGGATGGTTGGACAGTCTGGAAAAGAAATGGAGTGCATTATGTACGAAAAATTCAATTCAAAGGTTTATTTTGATGTTCTGCATGTTCAATTTCTAATGTCAGTAGACCCACATAAAGTATGACAACAATGATGTAAAACTGATTTTTTATAATGGTTTTGAGGTTAAAGTTTTCATGTGATCTGTTAAGATGTCATGTAATTTAAAAGAAATTAGATAACAGAAATATTAAGACACAATGAACTCCTGTTTTTGAGACAACATTGGTTTATTAAATAAAGGAACATAGCTTGGATGTTAAGACTACACTCAGCTTTGCTAGCCTACAGGCAGGGATTTGCACCAACCAACCAACCCATCGAAACATGTCTATGATTTGTAGGAATTTTTTTTTGGCGCACAATCCATGCATGTTATTTTTTCCTCAGAGTTTACTATGCATGAACTTTTTATCCTTGCTTGGGCGGCTGCAGGGAATATTTTTTTAATCCTCTAACCCCCCCCCCCCCCCCCCCCCCCCCCCCCTCCACCCCGCTCAAAAATCAAATGGTTCGCCCCTTATTGTACTGATCCGGGTCGACAACTGGGAGATCCGGCAACACTCAACGGTTAGTCGCTGTGGTCTTGCTGATATTTTATTTTTAAGAACGTCGCTAGCTGCCCTCCATTTGGCTGTGGCTGGTGCAATATCCACGGAATCAAGACTACAAGGAAAACCATAGACTTTTTTTTTCTGACTTGCTTTGAGTTTCTGGACTAGTCTTGGATACCTTGACAATCGATTTATCCTGATTGTTAGTTCTTGTTTTGAACCAGATGTAGAGGCTACGATATCTGCCAGCCACTTTACGCAATCTTCCTTGTTGAATTCTACACCTTTCTCCATATTTCTTGAATTTCTTTCTCACCAGGGGCCCGGTTCTCGAAACTCCCAGTAACTTTTCGGGCCCGAAGCCAAATATTGAAATCAAAATCTAAAGAATAAAAGCGCAGGTCCTAGCGAACAAACCAAACTTTTGAAACCTCGATCTTCAATGAAAATAAAACAGCTTTCCGGGCCCGGTAATTACCGGATCTTTCGAGAAACGGCCCCCTGAATTTGAAAGCGTGTATTTTCTTAACTTTCACATGGTGGCATGGTGTTACAAACATTTTCATCTGAATTTCAGATGAAAATGTTTGTAAAACTATGTCACCTTCCGAAGGACCGCCATGTTATTGAATTTTCCCGCGAAATTTTGTCCCTACAAGCCGCTAAACTAGTACCCAGACTTCCCGGTATGAAAGTCCCTCATTTAGATAAGTCGCAACGGCTTTCCTTTCAGGCGATTTAATATTCTTATTATACCTGAAATCGTCTTGATTGACCCAAATTTGATGAGTATTCAAACAAATGGACTGTAAGCAATGGTTCGTAGCCCCAGAGAATGGGCATCTGATGTAGCATCCATTCTCAAGACCCTTGGGGATCGTGCATTGGGTCCACATAAGCATCATTGGGGCCTACACTGTGAAATGCTCTTTCTATGCAATAAAACCTTGACTAATATTACAGCCTTTAAGAAAAATTTTTACGGTAAATTAAAGTTCAAAAACTGGTGATTTGCAGATGTAACTGTATCTCAAGAGTATAAGGCGATCTAAGTCTTTACGTATTTGACAAGCTCTATTACAAATTAATCATTTTCTGTGATCTTCTAGATCCGCCTCTTGTCCGAATACCAGAGAAATTTATTCTAAAGGTCGACGAACTGGCACTGCTGCCCTGTGAGGTCAGTGGAGTACCGGAGCCTTTCGTTACGTGGACTAAAGATGGAGACTCCAATATATCAAGAGCACAGTTCAAGAAAAATGGCCGCGTTCTTGTCATAACAGACGCCCTTCCTGGTGACAGAGGTACATATGAATGCAGAGCATCAAACAAGTTTGGAGAAAGCCATGCCTCAACCACTGTGATAGTCGCTGGTAAGTTGTACTGGGGTGTTTAATAAATCAGAAAGTTTTTTCGACCCAAGCTTCTCGAACTCATTGAACACATAAAATCGAAAACGTGACGCTGATTTAGATACCCGGTCTCAATTATAGTAAGCGTAGGATAGATCTTATAATTGGCGATTTCGTTTAGCGTTACTCTTTTTTAAGTGCCTGGTTTAAGAGGATGTATAGGAAGTGTTTCATGTAATATATCAAACACTTTGTCCGAAAATCATCCACTATACGTCGGTTTTCAACTCTCTTCTCGGTGTCAAATGGAATATAATAACAATTCAATAAGTTTCGATAATTCATGAGTGATTTGTTTCGACGTTTGTTCCTTAAACTAGTTCGCACTAGTTCGTTAAGCTTAGGCATGTATACATTCGGTCTAATGCCCTGGAAAAATCAGTTCTTTAACGGCAAATCGTGCACAATCCAAGCGATATCACATGGAGTATTCCAATACAACAAAACTTCCAGGCTACAGTGATTACAGCACCTTGAAAGCCGATCTGCCCGGATTATCAAGCGCCGTGAGCACCCGGCCCTCAGAGGCAATGGAGCATCTTCCTGGGTTACCGCTTTAGTTACATACATCGGCGATATACTTGCTTTTCGTCAACTCCATTCCTGATGTCCGGCTTATTTCTTGTCATAATTATACTTATTTTACAGTCCAAAGTATGGCAGTAGGCCACCTCTCCCAAGCACAAATAATGGCAATAAGACCCTAACTTCATAAATTTTAGTGGTGCCACATTATCCAATACCCTTCCAGCAAACGCAAATAATGTACGGACTATTTCACACTTAGCAATGAATTGTTATTTTTATTTATCTAAGGCCACCCCAATAAAATGTTTCGTTTCCCATCGCCCGACCGACCCATTTTTTTGGAAAAGTAAAAAAAAAAATCAAATACACTGTCTGACAAGCAAAATTTTACTTTTTATACATGTGATCAAGGCTTTATTTTGAATAGAAATCTTTCATATTTAATTTATTAGCTTCCAATTGTAGACGAGGAGTACATTTGGATTTGGAAAACATTGGCAAAAGCACACGTGTAACCAGGCCTTCTTACTTAGCATCCAGGCTTTTTCTGGACTGAGGATCCCTCGGTCAATTTTCTCGCTCTTTTTTTGCCCGACCGACCGACCCACTTTCACGAGAGGGATAGCCTGTTCCAGGCGTTCAGATAGTGAGGAAAGCACGAATAGTTGGGGAAGGCGCGAAGAAAAGTGAGCGAAAAAAAGCGGGGAGTTTGGGGAGACTGGGGGAAAGCGAGGGAACGCCTGTAAACAAACTTAACAAAAGGTTGTTCTGGTATACCGGATTCCGGTATACCCTTTGATTGGTCAATTATGACAATTTCTGTTGACACTCGAGCGCTGATGAGTAAGGCGATATGGCGGAGGAAAGACAGCTATCATCGAGTCACGCTGAGATCGAAATCGTTGTAAACAACTGACGTACTTAAAGACTTCCGAATATCGTAACTCTTCGCGAAGAGCAGAAAGATTGCTTGAATAACCTTGTTCCCTCGCCATTGCATCGTTAATAAGGGCCACTCCAAAAGAATTTTGGTCCTCACCAGAGCTTGCAAAAGCGAGAGAACGTCGCGATTTCGCAGCGCTGTCAGCCGTCGGCGCACGCTTCGCTGAGGGAGTATGTCCTTTCGGCGACCTTGTGTAGGTTTGCTAACATCAGATTTCTTTTCACTTTTATCCAGTTTGTGACCTAACGAGCGAACAATGTCGGCCAACACCAAACCCTCCGCTCCAGAATATCCAACAATATCCTTATTTTTAACTGCACTAAAAAGGGACACACGCGGAACTTTAGTTCATGAAAACTTCACATTTTTTTTTAGCAAAACCTACAACACGTCGAAGGATGGACTGGCAATTCATTTGCAGAAGAACGTGACAACGATCGGATATCGAAACGCAGACCGAGATAATATTTCCCGGGAAATCTAATCCCGAGAAATCTTATCCGGTTGTAATTGACGTATAATTGACAACTGAGCTGGCGGTCTAAAAGTGGGGGAAGGACCTTTTGTTGAGCTTGTTTACAGGCGTTCCCTCGTCTCCCCGCATTTTTTCGCTCGCTTTTCTTCGCGCCTTCCCCGACTATTAGCGCTTTTCCCACTATCTGAACGCCTGGAACAGGCTACGAGATGGAAGGCGATGGGAAACGAAACATTTTTGGGATGGCCTAAGTCTTTATTGACCATATGTATTTTTCCAACTTTTAACAACTTCGCAGCAATTAAACAAATCCTTGTTTTGTATCTTCTGTAATGCTATAAAACACATGAAGTCATTGTGTTAAACGCAAGTCATATACTCTATGGTTGGTTTAAGAGAACAAAGCATCGGCAGGTCTTAAATTACTCTATCTTAATCGCAAAATACTGCATTTTTTGCACTAGCTTACGTGGAGAAATACTATCCTTCCGTAACTTCCTTCTGCAAATGCAAGAAAAACTACAAATTTTAAAAGGGATCGCAACTAAACAGAAATCGCTTCCCAATTTCTACCGAACTTGGGAAATTATCCTTTAACATACAGTTTTTCGTCGCACTTTCTTTGCTTTTTATCGTAAGTAGTTGTATTTATTCCTTTGTTGTAAATTGTCTTTGCTTCTGTATTACTTACATTGATGTAAATTTAAAACTAATTAATTCAATGAAAAAAGGTCTCGTGAAAATGTAAGTAATTAAGCTTAAGACTCATTCACTGTAATTAATCTACAGCACATACATGTATTGTCAGTCGTAAACCAATAATAAAAATAAAATAATAATAAATCTTCTGTAATGCTTAGCATTTTTGTAGCACATTCGATTTCGATATTTTATGTTCAGGGTTTTGTTATATTTCAGATGCAATGTTGCCTCTATGGACAACAGCCCTTGAGCTAATTTGAGCTTCTATATTATTTCCTTTACTTTTAATTTTTAAACTGTAGATGAAAGCTACTTTGTAACCTTAGGCACAAACAGCCCGTGAGACTAAAATAAAGAACAACAGTCAGTGATCGAAAGTCGCTTTAGTATCTGGGAGTCCAGGTCCGATCCAAAAAATAGTGCATGGTTGAAAACAGATGCCCAACAGCAGCAAAAAAAAATTCTTAAAGCCTGTGATACATGGTTAAACATTTATTGATCAGCAGATGTTACGACGGCTTTTCAACAAATGTTGAGCTGTGTATCTTGCTATGTTGAATGTTGAAATAGGCCATTCAAAATGATGCACGTTGTTGAAGTTTTATTTTGTATTTTTTATCTTTAATATTTCGTGGTGTACCTGGAAACTAGCTCTTAAGCTAAGCGCACTGACCACGTTAAATAAAGGATTGATTGATTGATTGATTGATTGATTGATTGATTGATTGATTGATTGAACGAAAACAAAGACAGGCTCTATACCAAACTTATTGAACGACCACACCAAATTATGAATTCAAAGTTTTTTACACGTTCAACATTTGTTGCTCAACAAATTATAGATAATAATTCTAGAAAATTATTGGCGATTCCCGTAAATGGTACGGTGATGAAAACATTTAAGAAACAAAGAGGCAAATACTATGCCATTATTGAAAGTTATATTAAAATAACGTCATTTTTTTCTTTAATTAGTACCACCCAGCATAATCGAGCTCGCTTCCTCGTCTTCGGTGATCTGTGAAACGAACACCCTGTGTCTGCTATCTTGTCTTGCAACCAGTGATTTTCCAGTCACTTACTCGTGGACAAAGAATGACCACGTTCTTCAAAGTGATGGCAACAACACCTTGACTGTCAGACCTCGTGAAACAGAGGATTATGGAGTATATGTGTGTAATGCTACAAACAGTTATGGCTCAACAGCTCATCAAATCACTCTATCAGAGTTTAAAAAGAGTTCACTGACTGCTCGCAGGACAAGAAAAGGTAACAGTGAGTTTCTTGAGTACTGAAAATATCAACCTGTGCTCGTCTTCAGGGCCTTATCTCCGATTTCAAATTCACGGATCGGACGAAGAAGCTCCTGCATAGTGCGAAAATACTCAAATCTAGCTGAAGCAAGTTGTCATGTAAAATATAAAATGTTGCCAGAAAACAAACACGGCTGACAATCGCTTAAAGGAACCTCCGAAAACAAACTGATTTCGTCGTCATTATCACAAAATTTCATGTGACAAAATACGCCACGTTTCTTGGATTATTTTGGCAGTCTTGTCCCAGGGCTTCTTCGCCCGCCCCGTCATTTTGAAAACGGAGAAGGCCTGGGAACGAGTTGTGAAAACATTGTTTACAGAATCATTAAGCAATTTAACGATAGGCAATATTTTACATCTAGCTGGGTTTTTGAAAGCCATGTCCCTCTGAGTAAGCGCCTGTCTGGGAGTGTGTCTATATCCATGTTTTTTCGTCGCTTAAGTCCACAATATAAAAACAAAAGACTGCTGCTAGTCTTTTTTTCTCTCGCTCACGCTCCTCTTTTCTGTTCTCTCCCTTGCCTGTGATTTTCCGGCCTTTCGGGTCATAGAAAGCCTTATTCGAGCTTGCTGTAGTTACATTGCTGTAATTTTCGTGAGCCACGTTTTCAAAAATTCAACTATACATACACGATACTTTATTTTATTATCCACTGTTGCGTCATAGCGTTTAAAGGCAAGAGATCGCGCAAAGTACGCGAGCGTACCACACTGAAAAATCCGCGCCATGCGCACACTGTACTGAAGAAGTCGCGATGAGAAGATTAGAAGATACAGTGGAATAATAAATCCCTTATTCGGTTTTTTGGTAGATAATACGGAGTGGACGTAATTTACTTATTGCTCGCAACTTGTACCGCAATATCCATGCCTTATTTTCTGACAAAACGTCTAATTACATTGCATTGCAATGAGTCGCAAAGCATTGCGTTACTTTTTTTGAACAACCTTGGCTATCATAACTCGTGCTAGTCATAAGGGAGATTGTGCATGTCATTTTAGTTTACTGTATTGTACTGCATAACATAGATGGGATCGTTTCGAATCGAATCGTATTTTATTTTAATTGTATCGTATTTTGTGCTATTGTTTTTTTTTGTACGTATATTGTGGTGTACATCTTGTGTTGTGTTAATTGATTTGAATTGCATTGTATAACCTGTGCTGTGTTGTATTGCATTGTATTGTATTGTGCATATTGTATTGCGTGGCGTTGTATTGTACAACTTGTATTGTATTGTATTGTACAACTTGTATTGTATTGTATTGTATTGTATTGTATTGTATGTATTGTATTGTATTGTATTTTGTATTGTATTGTATTGTATTGTATTGTATTAGTTTAAGTTTAAGTTTAAGTTTAATAAATTCGCCACATTAAAAACATTTACAAGCAACTAACATAATATATACAACAACAAATGGTAAATAAATTAAAGTGTGGCAGGAATAAGGAAGAGAACTTCGTTCCAATTGAAACGGAACCCCTATTGTATTGTATTGTGCATATTGTATTGCATGGTATTGTATTGCACAACTTGTATTGCATTGCATTGCATTGTATTGTATTGCACTGTACTGTACTGTAATGTTGTGTTGTGTTGTATTGTACGTATTACATTGCGTTTTTTGTTGTTAAGTACTGTAGGTGTAATGTCAAGATAACACAACAGCGTTACTGACAATGTGTTTTTCTCGTCTGGTTTCAAGCAAATGAAGACAACAAGTTCCGCGTAATGTTGATCGTTCTTTCCTGTGTTGTTGTCCTGATGCTGGTTGTAGTTGGCCTGTTACTATGGCGACTAAGACGTCAAGCAGTACATGATTCATCACGTGGTCAACACGTGCCAAAGCCAGGCTCATACATGGAACTAGACGAGCTCACGTGCACATCCTGAATATCGAGCAGTGCATGATTCATCACGTGGTCAACACGTGCCAAAGCCAGGCTCATAGTTAATGGAACTTTAACCGCGGTCAAACGAGAGAAATTTAAGCAAAGTACTTATTAAAAGTTAAGGTTGTCATTTTCACTGTTTGAAGTTTAATATATTGCCAATACACCGTCAATTTAACAAACGTTTTAAAAGTTTACTAAAAACGTTCTAAGCGTTTAAAAACTGTGAACTGCAGAATTGTCGGCGCCATTTGCCCAGTGAAGATAATTTTGATCAGGCGCAAAGAGTTTTGGTCAGTTTTCAACGGAAAAAAAGCTCATCATTTTGAGAAAAATTAAAAGATAGTAACGTCAACTAATTTTTGTTACACGTCCTGGCCTATATTTCCATTTTATATTAAATAAAGTCCCACTAAATAAAACGAAAAACGCCTCGGACGTTTGACCGCGGTGGACATGGAACTAGACGGGCTCACGTGCACATCCTGAATACTGGAGCGCTTTCCTTTTGGATGAAAAATCCGGTTGTTCCGGTGGTAAATCAAATGAAACAGACTTTTCCACCGGAAATGTTTCGGAAAAAAAATGAATACCTTCCGAGGTAGTCCTCTTTTCTCGTTTTTGCCGAAATGATCGGAAAATCCTCGTACCATCTGCTGCGTCCCACTAGTGCCATGCTCCTTGATGAATTAAAGGCCATGTTTGTTATTGTAAATCGTTAGTACCCAGTCTCCTCAAAAAAGAAAAAGCAACTCCGTGCAAAAGGAACACGCTCTTCCCGTTCCATTTTGATTGAGGACAATTTGTCCTGTTCCTTTTAACAGGAAATTCTACCCGGTTTTTCCATTCAAATGGAAAGTGCCCCTGGTCATTACAAGTCGTATTACAAAAAAAATTACTGGTAGCTGAAGAACACGCCAAATATCGGTCATTACAAGTCATATTACATTGTAACTTTAAACAAAGTAAATAATGTTCTAGCTGAAGAGGCGAACGATATTAAAAGTTGTTGGAAAGTTGGGTGGTAAATAATCTTCTGAGCTAGAACTAATTCAAGTTGAATGCAAAGTAACTTCGTTAGGTCGCTTTGTTTGATAACGCGAACTTTCAAACTTTCAATTTGTATAAGGACCGGAGTTTGTAAACCGCGCTGGTATTAATCTTCGGTCAGTGTAAAACGCAGCCGGACTGCAGACCGGGGGTAAAATGCAGACTGCAAGACTGCAGACCACGGGTAAAATGCAGACTGAGGGTAAAATAAAATATTAATAACCCTAACCCTAACCCTAACCCTAACCCTAACCCTAGTCTGCACTCTGCATTTTACCCCCGGTCTGCAGTCTGCGTTTTACACTGACCGATTAATCTTCTTGGGAAAATGGAAGTTGTTTGAGTTCATTGTGACGTTTAAAGTATTTTGTGGTCACGTGACTTATGTTCAATTTGAAAACTCGGAGACACTAGCTCTTTCGAGCTACTCTTAATCCGAGTTTAAATAAAGTCGTTGTTGTTGTTCGACTCTAAAAAAGTAATGAAAACTCAAGATATTAACTTTGGCCTTATATTAAATTTAAATTATCCCGCTAAATAAAAAGTTAATTTTCAGATTGAAGTGTGGTACGTCACGCTCACTTAATATAATTTTGTTATGTCATGGTATTAACGCACGCCAACTTTAGTTTGACAACACAATTTTGGCAATTTATGTTTGTCAAATGAAGACAGATAAAGAATATTATGAGGCAATTGGATCAAGTGAAAACGAACATGGGCATGAGCATAAAGCCCCGGCTACACGTTCTAACATTGTTACATAACATATGTTGGTTCAACAATGTTAGAAAGTGTAGCCGGCATGTTAGATGTTTGACCAACAATTTTCTTTTTTGGAAGAATGTTTGATCGAAATCAAAACATTTTTCTAACTTTTTTTCTTTCTTTTTCATTTTTCACCACCAAAGTCAGATTCTCATAAAAAGAAAACGCTTTTTAACAGTGACATATAAATAACTATTTTAATTCATCTCTGACATTTTTACAACGTGTTAAATTATTATTCAATAAATCGAAGTGTCCTGAATACAGACAAACTATCATTCTTGTAAATAAATTCAATAATCTCTTCCTTTTTTCAATGCTCGATTGTTTACAAATTAATATTCTTATTCAAAAGTTAACGTTGAATTCAATACAAACGTTTTTTACATCTCCGATACTTGGTCTGTCATAACACTCTCACAAACCTATAGCATAGTATAATGAATATGGAAGCTACATGTAAAAAAACTTTGTCTGTTGAAATATATGCAATAGTCCGAAAGTGTGACGTCACAAAAACTTAAAATTGTGAAATTATGGGATATATTGTAATGCAACATTCAGGAACTGAGGCAAAATTAGAACATAAGTGCTTGTAAGATTCATTAATAATTCATAAGGGTACTAACAAAAAGAAATGAGCCATTCCAATCACATGATTACCCTGCATATGGGCCGATACAATCTTGATACAACTCACGAGTGGTTGTATCTAATTTGCATTCCAGATACAACTCACGGGTGGTTGTATCTAATTTGCATTCCAGATACAACTCACGGGTGGTTGTATCTAATTTACATGTGAATGTGGATTTCACAAGTTGTTTACTACATTCGCGTCCGTGTTGTATCGGCCTATACATTCACTCGCCTTCGGCTCGTGATTGTATAGGCCGATACAACACTCCCGCTCATGCAGTAAACAATACTTATATATCTCACCCTCAAATTACAATAGGATGCTGATTTCTGTCATGTTCTTAACGAATATCTCATCAAATCCCATAATTTAACAACTTTAGTTTTTGTGACATCATCACCTTAGGATTCTATTAGCCATTTTGATAGAGCAGTTTGCGATTGAGTGTCATCAAGCAAGACCAAAAACAAAGTAATTACTTTGGCCAATCACAACAGACACAGACAATCCAATAAACCAATCAGAACTCATAGCAAATACATATAGCCGGCGCCAAGCGCGGGAAAACGCATGCGTGTAAGTCACCATTGGTTTTACTTCTTATTGGTTAAGAGGGTCGCAAGAGATTTTTTTTTTGTCAATGACAAAGTGTAGCAATGTAAAACCAAAGAAACTGTAATTTACGACACTCAACTTATTTATTGTAATAGGTTTTCCAGATTTTCATGTTCCTCTTGAAATTATAGAAAAACCATTGTTACTACTACAAAAAGTACCTCCTAAACTAGAATACCAACCACAACATTTCCGAGTTCATTGCCTTAAAGGGACACTATCCCGCCGAAATAGCAAAATTTCGCTTAGCTTATTTCCACGTTATATCGCGAAATGCCATCGAATATACAACTTAATTGGATAAAAAGATTCTTTAGAGCAAAACAAAAGCAGTTGTTTGGAGATAAAGTGCAGGATTGAAGCGATTGAAGTGGAATACAGTTCATGAAATTTGATTTATTGACAGGCGGTCAAGAAATCAAACTTGCCATTCTCGTAAAATTTTGACTTTTTTAGCCGTCATGTTGTCTGTTTAGTTCATATTTCTTTACTTCTATCGCTTTTGGCGATGGTTTCCTTCAATTTCAAGATAATTAAAAGTAAGCTTAAAGCAAGCTCCTCGACATAATCATGAAAACAGGATATTTTAGCCGCGACAGTGTCCCTTTAACACGGTAGATCATCTTTTCAGTAGTCTAGTCTAACAAATGAAGCTTTTCATTGCATTCTTGACACTGGAAATCGAGTTTCTAAGTGGTGTTCATACATGTATATTATTTAAAATATGAAATTTGGCCACTCGCTTGCCAAAATCTGGCAATCTGGTAAGACATTAATACAGTAGCAATTTTGCAATTATCTGTAGCAGTAATATCTGTATAACAATGGCCAGGTAAATAATATGTACTTATATTGACTGAGTGGAAGGGCCGGATGAAAAAATATTTGGCTCGAGGTCATGGTGTGTGCATGGTCCGTACGCCATGACCGACAGCCAAATATTTTCACATCCGGCCCGACCTAACTGAGTCAATAAGTACTTTGTCATATGTCCAATTTGGAGAAAGAAATTGTTACAAATTTTAACACGCCTTTGTAGTTAGGGCCGTACAGTTTTTTTTTTTTCAGCACCATATGGTTATATGGGCCGTACATCATATGATAAAAGCAAATACACGAACCATGGACACGGCAAAATGCACAGCCCTTTTTTATAATAAAAACTGAGCATTTACAATTTAAGTTGATTTAAAATAAAAATAATATGCAACAGAAATAACCATTCCAAACAAGAATGAAATTGAGTCACAGAATACTACAATGTTATCATACTATGTCAGACAATTGACTGAAACAAAAAAGACCGAAATTGCATTTATATATACAATGAGAATTTGGTGTTAATTTTTGATTTCTGAAGGATATAGGTTTTGGTTTTATTAATAGATATATATAAAGTGAAATGTTTCTATAACTATATCATTGATCAATATATTATTCAATTGAATGGAAAATTCAAATTCAATAGTGGCTGCAAGGAAATACATGTACTTTGCATAATTTCCATAAACATCAATATTCCGGCATTTATTTGTTTTTATAAACAGGGTACCCAGTGGTCTTCTTTAAAAATGTTACCACTACAAAAAAATAAAAATAAAAAACTGCAGAAAATATTGTAAAATTAATGTCAAATGAGGATTTCTTTGTTTCTTTGTCAGAGCACATGCTTACCAGACAACAAATCTACACCAATTCAACTTCCCAATAGTTTTGGCCATAAGTGACAAGTGATAAGCAACCCTCACCTCACTGCACCACAGGGTTACCATGAACAGCCCATTTCACTTCCTCTTCCACAAGGATCATTGCACTGCATGCACATGTCAATCACAATAGGATCACATACTGCACTGCATGCACAAAGCGCAACCAAAATCAGTGGCTTCAGAGGTGCAATTCAAACCAAATCCTATGCCAGCATAAAACAGCTTAGTAGAGAGATGCTTAGTACATTGTAAATACCTGTACTTCTCACACTCATTAGTCATCAAAGAAAGAAAATTATAAGTGTGATAGTAATTTGGAAACCCTATCTTATTCTTAATAAGCATAGATTTTGGTGATTACATTCCTTTGTTTCCTCTGTATTTAATCATCAGTTTGAGAAGCTACATGTATCAAAAAACAGTGTTTCACCACGTATTCAAACACTCTGAAGGTGGTTAAAAAAACTCAGCTGTGCCTCATTTTTTTCCAACTACTTTTTGGTGTTTGGCTAACTTTGCTGACGTTCTCGTTGCTGTTGCATTAACGTGAGCTTTGCGACCGCTTCCCTTTTTTTTAATAGTCTTGAGTTCGGAGGTATGAAAAAAGTTTATTAATGACTGGCCCCACAGTTACATTAATTATATCTTATTAGTTTTGCTTCCTCGACCCTCAATGTTTCCTGAGGTATAACATTGAGGGTCGAGAGGAAACAAAATTCACTGTTTTCCTTGTGACCGGTCATTAATTGCTTACAAGTATTACAAACATTACTTATTCTGTTTCTTTGCACTTGCTTCTGTATCGTTTAAAAATCCTGAACGGTGATTTTCGATTCTTGTGCTTCCCTTCTTCTTCGTCGGGTTTTGAATGGGCATTGTTAATTTCACATTCTCTGTGGGATGCAGTTCGTCTTGAAGGTGACTCAGAATTCAAGTCATAAAATACAGGTGTTGACTGACAACACACCCTATTTGACTGATTTCCACACTCACTTGGACTCTGTAACTGGCTCACTTCCAACATAGTTGGTGATGGAGGTTGCACATGGGAGTTTGAAACATGAGAAAAAACAGTATCTGAATGCGCACTCCGAGGGGAACATGTTCCATCTACTGAATCTTCCTCCAAGCTGAAGTGAGATGTCATTTCCTGCTCTGAGCTTTTCTTGTGAGGAAACCCAGTTCCAGATGTATCTGAAGTTGAACTTTGGTTTGGTGACCCCGCGCTTTCATGTTCTTCTTTCTCAGTGCAAAGAAGACTTCCATTTTCATCAGAGTTGATTAAACTGTAGCGCTTGAGCTGCGAAGCTGATTTTTGTTTACCACTGTCCTTCACTTTCTTCTGCTTTGAAGGGTCAAAATGAGTCTGTATACGTAAAGCACGGTGGAAGAAACTTTTTAATTTACCAGGAGTGTTCTTAAGTAAATCGTCAGTTGCCATGTTGAACATTTTATAACGGCCAGCAATCCAAGACTGCCGTCGCTTCTCAGCAGACCGAAAGCTCATTGGTGGAGATGCTTCAGCACTGACAATAATAGCAGGAGGATTTGTGATTGGTATTGGTGGTGATTTATTGTTCATTTCTTCTCTAGAATTCTCTGGGTCGTTTTCATGTTTATTCTCGTTAGAAGGTGAATGTGGATGTTGTTCAGCTGATTGGTGTATTTGTGGTAAGGGTGCTGGTCTGCTCATTGCTTCTTCTATTTCAGGTCGAACTCTATATCCCACAAGAATAAATTCTAAGTGTTTGGATGTTTCAACAAATGTTGGCCGTGTGGCCGGTTCCATCTACAATGTACAAGAGAAAAATGTACATTCTATTAGTTGTCAGGTTCCATTTTGAGAGAACTGCATCGTTTAATCATTCCCTCTTACAGTCGGGTAATACATAAATATTCTGTTATTTTTTCTGAAACATATGAGCAGTCTGGAATCCTAAATTCTAAATTCTTGAATTTGATTTGATTTAAAATTCAATTTTAATGCTTTGTTCACATTGTTGACTATCCCTTGTTTGTAAACTAGATGAGCACTGGTACTACTGGTATTACTGGATTCTCTCTCGGCCATAGACCCCGGAAACACCCTAAAGACCTGAATACTTGGATGAGGTACACTGCAGCTATTAACATGCAATAAACAGACCTGGCAGCAGCACAGTGCTGTTTGAAGAAACTCCTTTGGACAGTCCCCCGTCATGTGCTGAAACTTCTCGACATCCACACCAAATTTCTGAGCAACAACAAAAGAACAGATTGAAATTAATTACATTACCGACACCCTGTTATTATGGACAGTTTTCTTGCATGGTCCCACTTATACAGACACTCGTTAATATGGACAACACACAGTTTTTCCTGTCCCATAAAAATGACGGGGGTGCTTGTTGTACCTTTTAGGGTTAAAAATTTGCAGATTGGTACTGCTTAGGGTACAAAGCCGAAAAAATATGACAGGTGTTGTTTTAAAATTTCATTTGAGCCACACCCATCAAACAAGATAATTTGTGGTAAACTTTTAGGACACCATTTTTTTTACATGGGAGTCCCCCCCCCCCCCCCCCCGGGGTAACAGGACCCCACAACACTGCTTCTTTAAGCACATACTGGATCCAGTGACTGAGTACTGAAATGTACACACCTTTGTGCGAGGCAGCTCATCAGGGTCAGCCGGAACTCGACCAATGATCTCACATAAAATTATCCCATAAGAAAATGCATCAGCCTACAGGTGCAAGATGAAATAAAACAATTTGATAGTAAATATTGCAATAAAGACATCTTACAGTGAACATTCATTAATTTATAGCTTCATTATAATTAATACCGATTTACCATCTTTGACTTTGAAAATTCATTAACACCACCAAACTTTGTGACTTGATACATGTATTTTTTTTCCGTCGCAATTAAAGATTTTGACAGCCATGTTATTCAAAATTTGTTTTTTTTTCCTTTTAAAGAAACATTAAAGGTGTATTATAATAATTGTAACTTTTACATTTTTATACCATATTTTGGAGAAATCAAGAAATCCAAGATGCGAGATCAAAGATAACAGCTGTGTACAACTGATGACATAATTCCCATAATGCTCATAATGCTCCTAAAGTCATGAGGGGACATAATGTAAAAAAAAAAAACGCCCAGGTTACTACAATCCAATTTACACTTTGATTTATTAATTCTCATTTATTGTTCTATTTTTCTTACACCAGGGGAACCCAGTGTTCCAGTTAACTTTCATAGGCAGTGAGTCGATGAATAATTTTAAGGGGTCAACAGGTTGTGGGTCTCTGTAAATTTTCTTAAGTTCAAATTAGCCATTTGATTTGTCAGGTCAGGAAGCCAGCCTTGTTGGGTTTTCGACCTGAGACCACACACACCAGTTCACATTAATTAATAATGGTTGTAATAATGAGATTGTGTATAACAGCCTGAGGGTCGATGGTAGTAAGGTAAGGGGCCCCTAATTATAACTACATGACTTCTATATAAAACACCTGCAGCTGACTGCTTACCTTTTCATCATAAGCTTCGCCTCGCAAAAGTTCTGGTGCCATGTTATATGGAGATCCCACAATCGACTGTTCCCTAAAATACAAATTACAATGAGGTTATTCATGGGAAAGAAGTGAGTATACAAATGGTTATTTTAAAACTATTAGTACAAAAATAAAATGATATACTCTGCAGACAACCACAAGGGGAAGCATTATAAAAGAAAGCCAGGATTTAGGAAAAGATTACTATAATTGTATAAACAGTTAATTCAGCAGAAAGTTCGTGTGTAGTACAGTATTACTATGCATCACATGTACGCACTAGCAAATTTCTTGAGTACACTCCATTACTAGCTCTCAAGTCAGCTAAATGCGTAATTTATAAGCTCTTTAAATGATATTTCTATTCCTTCTCCTTACAAAAGGAGACGTCACCAGTTTCTAGTGTCACCTCGAAAAGCCAAAAGACATTTTAAATCAATGGAAACTCAAAATAATGGCTCAGTTTTCTCCAAAAAATTACTGTACAAGTGTAATGAAATTATAAACAGTTGTCTTCGACTAGATGGCCAGGATGGAAATGGATTGCAACTTGAAAAAATTGGTTTGTTCCATACATGTATGTTTTGGAAAATGTGCTATTTAAAACTGAATAAATGATTTGTCTTTCCTTAAAGTATTCACTTGAATGATATCTCAGGTGAACTTCTTTTTGAAATAAGATGCTCAATTTTAATTTTACTACAGTCTGATTTAAAAACATAAAAACCACCATCGATAACATACAGTAGCCCGATTAATCAAGCTATTAGAAAATCTGAAAAAAATGCAATCAAATAGTTCCTATAAAACAGCTGACTGTTTTATGCAATTCCACAAAAGGAACCTAAGCAATAATTTCTATACTATTCAACAAAACCGGAACACTTGCTTTGACTCAATATCCCTTTACATCGAAGAGAATAATCCCAAGATTGAAAATAGGGTATGATGACATCTAATCTAGACATTTAATGCGATTATCAGGAAATGTTTTCTTATTGTTTCCAAGACAACCACAAAGAACAGGTGATAAAATATCAATATGCTGGATACTGCACTTTGGCTATTTTATAATAATTAGCTGAGCATTGTTAAATACTGATACTAGGCAAATCTTTACTTTTAGTTCATAGCATAAAAATATACGTAGAGAAGGCACCGTGCTAAAATTAACATGAATTGACTTAAAAAGTTGAAAAAGCTTGACAATGTTAAACTTTGTAATCTACACAATTTTTAGCTCTTTTCGTGTATTAAAATATGCTTTAGGAAATACACCTGTCTCAGCTATAAATAACTGCAAAATTGCTTGGTGACAAAAGAGCTGAGCGATACATTACTTTGTTGAGTTCTTAAAACAGCATTGACTGTAGGGTATCTAGTATATATATCTGGTATATATATGGAGGGCACATTGCATACATAATTGTATATATATATATAGTATATAATAATTTATATATCGAGCTCCAATTTCCAGAGAAAGCTAATTTTGCTATTCCCTTTCCAAATTCGGAGTTGATTTTTTTGCAATTCAATTGGAGAATGAGGTACATATGCTAATGAGCAATAATTGTAAACAAAGATTCACCTACAGACATTAGGCAATAGAACTGGTATAAATTTTAATTATCATGACATTGAACGTGTTATATTTTCCATTAAAACTTGGCAACAACCCATCTAATATTAAATTGCAAATTTACACCCCAACAATTGTGTCAAGATTAATACACCATATCCAATACTAAAGTGTTGAACAATTTGGAGCTTTGAACAGTTTTCGGAACTGAGATTAAAACAACCGAACTCTTGTATAGCTGACTAATCTACATAAATGTAAGCTAGAAATATACAGCTCTTGTAAGCTAGTTTATGAAAAATGGAATTATCAGAACATTAGAACTAGAAACATTCAGTTTGATAGCAAATATCCATCCCAAAAACAAACTAACAAAGCTCTCCAAACCAAAACAAAACAAACTGTATTTAGCAAAACTAAAACAAAATACTTAAAGCACTTCTAATAATTAAAAATAAAAATTCAGGATTCATTTCAATATTTCTGTTTATTTGCAGATTGAATGACTAATTAGAATTCTTCCCACTTGCTGTGAGATTGTCTACTTATCGAACTACTCACCAGTAACAAAATTTTTAAGTAAGGATGAAATTTTATATTTCTGACCTTTCCATATAAACTGATAAAATTCCAACTTCATTTTGTTAATTTCCTGGAGGAAATAACATACTAAGTACATATTCGGCATCTTTCAAAAGCAAACTTCCTGTACATGCTATCTTGGCAAACTTGGTGCCCGCAATGAAAATAAACATTTTCGACTTTTTCACAATCGACATAATCAGAAATTTCAAATCTATAAGCTTAAGCTTATGTACTCACTTTATTTCCGTCGCTAAACCTAAATCTGCAACGA
Source organism: Cladopsammia gracilis (assembly GCA_022457155.1). Lineage (NCBI taxonomy): Eukaryota > Metazoa > Cnidaria > Anthozoa > Scleractinia > Dendrophylliidae > Cladopsammia > Cladopsammia gracilis. Next base: position 1,689,540 of record JAJGOT010000118.1, on the reverse strand, counting down.
TACCATAGCGCCAACCGTTTCGCTCTTTGATCAAGCAATTCTTCAAAATAAAAGAAATACAAGGATTAAAGTCGATGAGAGATAAAAAAAATAAGAGTCCTGAAAAAAATAATGAAAATAAACTTAGCGAAACTTTCACTTTTGTTTATAAGCTTACCTTGGAAGTAAGATCTCGATGGATAACCCCCTGTTTGTGAAGATACCTCATTCCTTCAGCAATATCTTTAGCAAGATAGAGTCGCGTCGCCCATTCAAGATGTATTGAATAGTCTAGCAAAAGTTCTTCAAGTTCTCCGCCATTTACGTACTAAATAAAAACAAAAAGCGTATATCAGCGATGTAAATTTGTCACATAAAATTATGCTAGCTGTACATCATCGGAATGAAAACGTGTACAATTTCCAGTACTAACGGTTGCGGGAGAGTTTCCGATTGATTTCCTGGGCTAAAAATATCAATTTATTGGTCGTCAATCGTTGAAATGAAAAATTCAAATATCACACCTCACAGAGTAGATGCATTCTGCTGTCAGCAATGCAAACGCCAAGAAATCTGAAAAGAAGATGCCCGTGCGTGAGTTCATACAAAATCAAATCATAAAGTTTGCACCAACTGCATGTAGTTACAGAGATGAGGAAATCACGAGCAAATCGACATTCAATTTACCTTATAATATTCGGGTGAGAAAGATGACTCATTAACTTGATTTCGTCTAGCATTGTACAACCGATTAATTCCACATCAGGTTTATTCATTTTTAAAACCATAATTTCCTCCGTCTTGCGATGCCGAACCTGCAAAATGAAAACAAAACAAAACACAATGAAATTGAGTCTCGTGACGATGTTGAAAACGCTCCCAACTCGAGACAACTACATTCAAATTTAAAATATATGCATTTCACGACTTATATTTACCTTGAATATATCTCCATAAAACCCATTAGCAATTTTACTGCCTATAAAATCCTCATAGCGGTAAATAAGTGAATTGGGAATTGTCGATGGCAAGTTATTCAACATGGTGCAACGATCAATGGTCGTTCCTCGCTTCGCGGGTCATTGAAACTAAGACCCGTGTCGCCGTCCCCTTTAGCTGCAATGTCCATAAGGACCACCATAAGTGTTTTCTCAATAAGATGACACTATAAATCTGGTTTGCCAGCCACAATTCGGTTGATAGCACCACATTTCTTTACTCGCGGTCGATCATCCCTTCCTGTACGCGAGTTGTGTTACTTTCCAGTTGTAAACTACCCATGGCCTCATGGGAATGATCAGGAATACTTGCTTCTGATTGGTTGACCTCGGTACCTTCTGCTTGTACCGCCGATAGCCGCTGTCAATCAATTGTCATTATCTATTGTTGCCGTTAATTGACTCATGAAGTCACAGCACAACATGAAGAGGTTATTTTAGCGCGTGTTCAATGAACTGAGACATGTAAACATAACATACCCGTGGGAAACTAAGCACTTGGTTGTCTTTCGGGGCTTTTCTAACTTTCTAGAAGGTCTAATAGCTAAAAAAGCCAATATTTTTTCCAGGCTGAGAAACAACAAGCTAGGGCCATTTTTTTCTAAGAGAAAGCTGGGAAACCTGAACAACATTCAAGCTACATATGTTACTGAGAAATTGTGAATTTTAAATTGCATTTAAAAATTAGAAAGTCAAGTCACATCGCGTGTCTTCATAACGTCACGAACACGTCACAAGATTTTTGCGGGTTATAACGTTTCGTGATTTCTGTGATATTTCCACTATCCGCCAAAAAAAAATTGTTTTCCATGATAGCCATAAATTTTACCAATCATTTTTTTCATCAACAACTTTACAAATGTTATAAAATATCCCAAACTGGTCCAAACTCCAATTTCAAACAAACATAAAACATTAATCGGTGTTTACAAGACAACCTTTGAACAATTTTAATAATACCTACCCTGGATGCCGAGGGTTAATCTTATTTTCTGGAAGAATAATTACTGCTTTCTAGGCGACCGCTGATGCAGGCGGTTTCTATTACTCGTTATTTTACACAACAGACAATGAATCTTTATTTCTGTTTCAAAAACGAACACAACAGGCCTTTGGAACCCTGGTAGCTATCATTGTCTGATATTTCGCAATCGTCAGTTTTCAATTATTCAGAATGTCAAATTTCCAGATTTTTCTTTATGTTGCTGAATCCGAGCAAAAAATTACAAATTCGTTGCCAATAAGATGTCTCTCTTCCCAAATCCGATCTATTTTCTCCAGTAATGCCAAATACAGATTTCGCTGAAACCTGCAAACTCAGAAACAAAAAACTCAAAACCTAAATTTGAATGAAATTTTAAGAGATTTAAAGAAGGGATAGAAGAAAGAAAAAATTTTTGGAACACCACAGACAGTTAAAACCCACGCATTTTGGTGATACCCACGCATTTTGATGTCCATCTATTAATTATTAACTACTAATTCAAATTTTAAAACTTCAATTCTCTAAATTTTACAAATTCTTCGAGAAAAACTATTTCCCCCAAACTTACCCAAAAATCACCTAAAATTTTACTAAACACCCCATAACATAGATTCATGAGATGAGCATAGAGTTTTTGGATTGCTTGAAACATGAACGATATATTTCCATTAAACCTATGTTAAGTGGCGGAAAATGGCATTTGCGAGGATCAAATTTCACTCGTTAATGATATAGAGGGCAAAATTACTGAATGCTGATTGGCTGACGAAGAGGGCATTTTTGTCTTAATTGAGAGCAAAATTACTCGCTCCTGATTAGCCGCGGTTACACGAAGCACTTTTGCCTAGGTAAATTGGATTTATCTAGGTAAAATAAATTTACCTAGGCTTTTCGGCGACGGCAACGAGAACGTGGAAAAAACAGTAGGTTTAATTAGCAAAACAACGGCTCTGCACGTGCGTTACACACTTTGGAAATTTCTTTGTGTTCTCTGCAAAACAACAACGTCAAATGACCAAATTCAAGGTTTCCTTTCTCTGTCTGAATATGAACTCCTTCCTCTCGAATTCAACTCCCAAACATTAGACAAATTACTGAAAGTCCTGAAACAATTTGGAATAATTGCGAGGTAGTTTAAAATTTTTTAACTAATTTTCCCTGTTGTTTCCGTCTTGGTTGCTTTAAAAAAGTTTCTTTTTAAATTATTTAAACCTTAAGCCCGGTTTCCATATGATCGCTACGATCGCTGAAAAAAAAGTTCAGCGATCGTAACGATCATATGGAAACCACTCTCCGGCGATCGTAGCGATCACAGCGATCGCAGCGACAACGATCGCTGCGATCGCTGTGATTCTATCTCAGCGATCGTGGCGATCGTAACGATCATATGGAAACCACTCTCCAGCGATCGCAGCGACAGCAAAAATACCAAGATGCACTGCGTACGCTCACTCAAAGGGTGCGATTTGGCCCTTTTTATGGAAGAAGTGCAAAGATACGACTGTCTTTATAACAAATTTTAAAAACAATTCACAGCCGCTATGTTGAATTTCAAGAATGAGGCGAAACGATATTGTCAGACCCAGGTCCCCTCAATCTTCATTCACTTTCTCAGCGATCGTAGCGATCACAGCAATCATATGGAAACCATCAATCGCTGCGATCGCTGAACTATTTTTTCAGCGATCGCAGCGATTAACAACCTAGGTAACATCGGTTACAATAGAAAACAATTTACCTAGGTAAGTTCAAATTTAAGCGTGCCGTGTAACAAAGGAGCTATTGTTTTCCAGGGCGTGCAAATAAAATTTACCTAGCCTAAATTTTACCTAGGTAAAATCGGTTACACGGAGAAAAAAAAACTTTACCTAGGTAAATAATCATGAGAAGAATTCTTTCCTGTTAAGATAAGGTAAATATTACGGGTTGGGCGCTGCTGGGGTCCGTGACGTCATCCAAAATGGCAGCCAAGAACTAAAAATTCAAATTTATCGGTAGTTTCTTGGTGTTGCGGATGGTGTGATCACCAAATGACGTAAAACAAAAGATTCAAAAGATACTGAACAATACCCACACCACAATACAAAAGCTAACCAACAATGGCTTCCGCAACACCAAGAAACACTCAATTTATCGGAAAAATTCGGAAATTGCAAATATTTTTTGTTAGAGTTGCAAAATAACACACAATTAAACATTCTTAAGTTTGGTATTATTATGTTTGTGTTTTTTCTCCGAAGAAAGGTGAAAAACACGCATTTTTATGCAAAAATGGCTTGAACTCATGCTACTTATGACGTCGTATCTCGTTACCATAGCAACCGGTTCTCGCTAAACTTTACCAAAATGTGTCTCAAGGATAAACGAACAGCTACTGAAGACGGCATGTGCTAATCGTAAATGGTCTTGAAATTATCGGAGAAAAATCTTAAGAGGGGTGGCATCCACCCCCTCCCCCCTTCCCTTTCCCTTTTAACGTCCAAGGGTTTAACACTAAACGTGAAGGAGAGACTTGCAAGCATTTCCAGGAGCCGATTACTTGGACTAATCGGCTCCTGGTATTTCTCATTGTCAAACATTTTACATTTCTCATGAAATAATTTGTTGGTTTTGATCATGCACTCAATTCAAGCAAACATAGCAAACGTTTTCCTCTTTAGGGCAACCATTTTTACTCTCTTTTTGCGGGTGACTTGAAACTTGAATTATTATTATTATTATTATTATTATTATTATTATTATTATTATTATTATTATTATGGTACACCCCTGCGCAAAATCCACACGCACATTTTACATCATGCGTGCGCTTCGACGGTTGTTTAGCGAGGGTAGGTCTACACAAAACTGAAGTAAACAAACGACTAGCTTTTACAGCAAATTTAATTTGTTTTGTTTACTGAAGTAAGTTAAGAAATGTCATATTTTGACTGCCTTTATTCGTTGCATGTGTACAAAAGAAACTGACAGCAAACAAGAGTTTTTCGTTGAAATTTGTCTTTATATGACAACCATGGCGACAACAAAAAATGGAAAGGTTGTTACATTTGCTTTAATGGACTTGGTGTGTGTTCAGTTGCGTCTGATAGATTTTCCAGCATTTTTCAATTTTTCAATTTCCAATTTTCATTTTCCAGAAAATCTTCTTTATGTCCAAAATTAATTGAAATCAATAAAAGAATGCTAAAAGGACTAGAATTAAAAAAAAAAACAAGAAACTAGAAAACTTGTGCGACCGGCTTTACGTTTAAAAGCGGGTTTCAATGTTTCTTCCATCGATATATGAAAATCAAAATGCAAGTGTCATTGCTTATTTTAATATAGAACAGTGTCCCGCTAAGATAACGAAATTGGCCTTGTTATATCGCCAAATACCATCAAATATGTATATATAATAGGACTATACATGCTGTCCAATTTGGAAATAATTGGATGAAAAAGTTCCGAGAACTGCCCATTCCCGGCGGGGGGGGGGGGGGGGGGGGGGGGGGGGGGGAATTAGCGGGCTTGGAATTGATGGAGCCATAAACGCCACTCGTTAAATACATTGAGTCATGTTGATATGCTTTTCTTCGTGTTTTGTTTTGGTTTCCTTCAATCATGGCATTTAAATCTGTCTCCTCTATCTCAGGAAACCTACTATCTTCTTCTCTGCTGGCTGTTCGTCCGCAAAAACCTCGATCGTCATATAAATCGCTTGAAACAAAAATCTCGCTCGCCATTTTATGAAACACTTGCTGTATACGGCTGAGTCTGCATACGTGATTAGGTGTTGTTTGCTGATTGGCTCAATTACAATAGCATTTTTTCATTGGCTATCAACAAGGTATCCAAATTAATTATTAATTAGGTGTCGTTTGCTGTTTGCTGATTGACTCAATTAAAGTAGCATTGATATTCTAGTCTTTTCTTTGGCTGTGAACAAGGTGTCCAAATTACAATTATTATAAATTTTTATAATAATAAAAATTATAATTTTTTCACTATTAAAAAATTGTGAATTTTCTTTCCTTTGATCGTTAAACACTATTTACAAGTGAAACAAATCGGCTTGTGAACGACCAAGGTCCATAGTGTAACAACAAGTAACAGCAACAAGAAATATATCAAACACGAGGACGGGTGCTTTATCAGAATTTCAAACACCGAGAAGTGGGTTGAAGAAACGAGGCGCAGCCGAGTTTTTCAAGCTTCTCAAATTGTTCATTAAATACAAATAAACGAAGGAATAAAATGTGTCCAAGGATAAACGAAAAAAAATATCCACTCTCTTGTACGTCCTTGGGTTAATTAGGAAAGTATTTCGTTTAATGCTGCTCAAACTTTTCAGCATAGCAGACATTTTAATTCCAAACAATGGTTCCAAATGAACTGTTTTTGGCGGGAAAATTACGTCAAACCAGCTGACGGCAAGTTTTGTTTTTCTACTTTTTGCACAATAACTGCATGATTTTGATAGAACACGTTGAGACAAATTGAAGTATGAACAATGTTGAACTTTTGCAAATCTTCTAAAAATAGTAGACAAAATGGCGGAAATCTTTATATCTTTTGAATGGACTAAGCTTTTTCAAAGAGTTCTATCGAAATCATGCAATTATTTTGCAACAAAATGAAAACAAATTTTTGACTTTTGCTGAATGACGTCATTTTCCCGCCAACAACGGTAAAATCGAAAAACAAAAATAATACGATTGTTTGGAATTAAAATGTCTGCCATGCTGCAAAGTTTGATCATCATTGAATGGAACACTCAAAAGTTATATAACCCGAGTGCCGCGTTCTGTTGACCCGAAGTGTTACAGATCTTGGCAGTACCAATCAGATACATAACTAGTATATAAAGATCTCCGGGAAATGCTTTGATGCCAGCAGGAAATTGTAATGTCGTTCCTCAGACATCTGATTTGGACCTGGTACATGGGATCAGATCGAGTTGGGAGCTGTGAAATCCGTTTGGTTTTTCAGGATGTCACCTGAAGAGCTTTTGGATTATTAGTCATTCCCGATCCGAGTACGTTTATTGTCGTTCCACGCCCACTGCATCCTTGTGACATTCCTCTGGGCATTTTTGATGTCTGCTCAGTTGCGTAGATTGCGAGAATGTCTTATGGCACTTCTCGCACTTGAATGGTTTCTCCCCCGTGTGGGTTCGAATGTGATTGTTCAGTGTCGTAGCGCCGGCAAACGAGCGCCCACAGAAGCCGCACTTAAACGGCTTCTCGTTGATGTGAATGACCACGTGCTCTCTCAGCTCGGCTGGTCCTGGAAACGACGAAGGACAGTGTCCGCACTGGTATGGACGATCAGGGGACTGGAACCGAGAAAATAAACACTGTTACCATGGAAAATCCATATGGTCGAGAAGAGAAATTTCAAGTTTAAGTTGGGAAAAATAGATCTGTTAAAGGACAATAAACACTGTGTTCTTGGGTTAGAAAAGTAAGAAGGATATCTGAGCAAGGCTAGTCCATGACTACAAGCCATCTACTTCTTTAAAACTGTAAAGGCAACGAATTCAAGATTCACCTATAGTCATTATCCGCCATTATCTTAGACACTTAACCAAAAACACAACTGTGATAACAAGGGACCGGGTTAACTAAAGTATCAAACTCCAGTTAGGAACTCCTTTGGAAACGAATACGACAATCCTAACACAAACTGCAAGGTGGAAATACTCACCTGTGGGCACACGTGCATCTGAAGAAGAACTCGCTGTGAAAAGGTCTGCGAGCACTGACCACATCTCCAAATATGGGGCTCTCCGTGATCTTTGAGGCTCAGCCCAAAAGGATCCAAGCTCCTCTCCGGGTCATCAAAGTCCTTTAGAATAAACGATATTTTTACCCATTCACGAAAAGGGAAGTCTGAGATAAGTCCCAAATTCTGCTTTAATAATTGCCACCAAAAAAAAGACAGTATCTTAAGAAAGAACTGGTCAGTAGCTTTCATAGCAATGGTAACACTGTAGAATTTCATCCACAGAATCATAGAAGAACTCAAGATTTGGTGCTGGGAGTAAATAGTTTAACGCTTATTTCACGATTTATTTTCCCATTTTCAAATTGGTTTTTAAAGAGCATGTTTTTACATAAGTGTCGTAAAATCAGAACCAATAAATATCGTACTCTGGCCAATCACATCAGACGCAGACGCAGACGCAGACGCAGACGCAGACGCAGACGCAGACGCAGACGCAGACGCAGACTGTCCAATTATTTTCTCTTGAGACAATCCAATGTGCCGATCAGAATTCAAAGGAAATACATGTAACCAGGCGCCAAGCTCGAGAAAACGCGTGCGAGTAAGTCACGATTGTGTTTGGTTTCACTTTTGATTGGTTTAGAAAGGGCGCGAGATTTTTTGCCAATAACAAAGCGTAGCAATGCAAAACCAATGTGTTCTATACCTGATCTGGGGAATCTTCCAATAACAATTCTTCTTCCATTCCTTTTGGTTTCCATTGAATTGTGTGTTCTGGAAACAAAATATACGGTAAAGTTTGCAAAGAAATAACAAAGGAATGAACAAATAGATAAATCAATGAAGAGCATAACTAGTTTTAAACTAGCCGTTAGATTAGTGTCCACTGAATTCCTGGATTAGAGGAGTAGGGATGGCGCAGAGGAGTAGGGATGTCGCAGTGGAGTAGGGATGTCGCAGTGGAGTAGGGATGTCGCAGTGGAGTAGGGATGTCGCAGTGGAGTAGGGATGGCGCAGAGGAGTAGGGATGGCGCAGTGGAGTAGGGATTGCGCAGTGGAGTAGGGATGGCGCAGAGGAGTAGGGATGGCGCAGAGGAGTAGGGGATGTCGCAGTGGAGTAGGGATGTCGCAGTGGAGTAGGGATGTCGCAGTGGAGTAGGGATGTCGCAGTGGAGTAGGGATGGCGCAGAGGAGTAGGGATGGCGCAGTGGAGTAGGGATTGCGCAGTGGAGTAGGGATTGCGCAGTGGAGTAGGGATGTCGCAGTGGAGTAGGGATGTCGCAGTGGAGTAGGGATGGCGCAGAGGAGTAGGGATGGCGCAGTGGAGTAGGGATGTCGCAGTGGAGTAGGGATGGCGCAGTGGTGAGAACACTCGCCTTCCACAAATGTTGCCCAAGTTAGATTCGCGGAGGCGACGTCACATGTGAGTTGAGTTTGTTGTTGGTTCTCGTCCTTGCTCCGAGGTTTTTTCTCCGAGTACTCTTGTTTTTTCACCCTCCATAAAAAAAAAACATTTCCAAACTCCAATTTGATCAGGAAACAGTGGAAGTAAGACCCACCTCGTGGATTCCGCTGAAATTCTTATTTATTCTTATTTATTTATTTATTTTTATTTTGTAATTCCTCACGCACTAAATTGATGAACACACAATCCGTCTTGTACCTGTCCATATACTAGGTGAAAAATCACACAAACTACTGTCCTTTGCCTAATTATATTTTTTTTCGCATAAAAACGACCAATAGAATGAAGAATGAATGAACAAGTGAACATACGAAAGAACGAAGAAATGAAAATAAATTGGAAAGAATCACATCTTATTAAATTAGCTAACTAAACCCACTAACCATGAACCCTTTTCAGACCTGGAGAAAGTGTCCGCACTTTGAACGTTTATAACTTTAGAAGCATTTGACCAATGCCTACCAAAATTCGTGAATTTTTCTGCACTGACTTTGAACGTTTATAACTTTAGAAGCATTTGACTAATCTCGTACCCAGAACTCACTCCTGCTTTTACTGTGGGAGCCTCTGGGTACGAGATTAGCATTTGACATTCGTGAATGTTTCTGAGATTTCAATATTTTGATGAAACAGACTTTTACACTTCATGTGACGTTTCCATAGCAACAAAAGTTTGGCAAGCATGTGATGCATTTCACAATTTATGATCCGTTTCGCATTTTTATTTTTATTTTGATTAATTTTGACTCAATTCTGGCACTTTTCTAATGGTCGTGACTAGAATGGATTCTCCAAAATCAGGTTGGATCAACTCGGACACTTATTGAGAATTATATAACGTAATGTCGACACTTAGAATTTATTTTCAATAAATTTTTAAGTGTAAAATGAAAATCTAAAATCCCCACTCAGGATTGAACCTGTGACCTCAGCTAGGCTTAGGCTTACATAGCCTACCGTACCACTGTACCACCTAGCTTCTCGGGTTGCTTAGTCCTAAATTTAACTATATAAACTGCTGCCCCTAATCTCAACTGAAAGCTAACCAGTTATTCCGTTATATAAGTCTCAATAAGGTGTCCAACCTGATTTTGGAAATCCAAGATGGCGGCCATTCAGAATGATGACGTAATTCCCGCGTCATATGACGTCAACAAGTGACGTGTCATACCTTAGACCACTTTTGACGTATAGTACTTTTAATCCTCCCGGTCTGAATAAGATTAAAAACTTAAATATTAAACAATCAGCATTACCTTTGATAACTCTGGATTTCATTAATGCCGGGATGTCAATAAATTCGGAGTATTTTTCGTCGTACCAAACAAGCAGCTCCCGACCAGCAGGGATGTGTCTGAAAGCTCGATAGTAAATGTTCCCACAATACTGAAACACGGTCATGTTCTGTTCTTCTTTGTAGCGGGCACACTGTATAAACCTCATCCAACTCGACATATATTCTTCACTGCCATCAATAAAATGACTGAACTTTCCGTCTTTGTAAATCTGTAAAAGTTAAAAAAAAAACCGCGATTACCGGAAAATTGGTACTGTTAGTCCTTTTACTTCCAGAAATCTCACAGCCATGAAATAAGGTTCTAAATTTTGAGCCTGGGGGAGAAATCCATGCAAGCATTCAAATACGAATACAGGCGCCACTCATCGCTCCAGGCCGTTAGCGGCCTTCTTGTGAGAATACCCTAGCGGCCGGTAGATGGAGGTGACTGTATTCACAGGCTGCAGTATGCATAATAATGCTATTCATTGCGGCGTACAAGAAGGCTCTAGCTTTTCATTTCGAGTCTGTTGATGAAATTTTTACGCGTGGCCATTCCAATGAAAGCTTTCGAGCAGTACTTTCCTGTTGTGCTAACTGAGTTCATTGACGAAAGGCAAACGAAATTCTCACAATTAACATAAAAGTAAATCACTTATTATTATGTAAGCTGACATGTTACCTCCCACATATAACTGTTATGCACTCCTTTGCGTAGTTCCTCTCCCCTAACAACCTGGCCTTCATACGGACCGATCCAAGTCCCAGGGGGAATGGGCTGAGCTGCACACACTCCATATTCTGCCCCAGGGACGCTCGACTTACAAAGTCTCACTTCATCCGGGAATACCAAGGATGGACTCGGTAAAGAACAGCGTTTTCTCTTACGATCTGCTTGGCGAAATAGAAGATTAATTATAACCTAGAATGATGTCTTAATAACATTTTCAAATTCAAAACTTATACCCAGTGTGGCGGTGGACAGTACAAAGATTTTCAAATTAGGTTTTGCAAAATTACGTTGAATATTAAATTACACTATAATGACATCAACTTAATTAAAGGGGCATTGTCACGCAGATTTTGCTGTGTTTTGGTCAAAATACACTAAATATATGACAAAGTACCTTTGCCCAAACATAAAATTGCTTTTAGAACGCTAAGAAGATAATATCAAGTGATTTCTTCAAGGAAGAACAAACCATAATAAGTTTTTCTGCGTTTTTTCACGACTCTTGTGAGGAACTTGAAAAAATTGGCCAATTTTTTCAAGTTGCAATCCATTTCCATCCTGGCCATCCGCAGCCAAAGATAACGAATACTAGTTTCTGTGCACTGGTAGAGTATTTGTTAACAAAACTGGACCGTTATTTTAAGGTTTCCATTGAAACAAATATGTTTTTTGGCTTTTCAAAGTGATACTAAAAATAGGTGACAGTGTCCCTTTAAAAGGGCGATATTACAAAAAGCACACGGTAGTTGCATCACTGTAAACCTAAGGGGGGGAGGGGGAGGGAGGAGGTTGCAACCCCTCCCCTTGGTTTTTGCGGTGTTACTATATATATATGTTATTTACCGGCCGGGAGGTCCGTATAGGAAAAAACTGTGCCAGAGGTCTCGAGTACGGCCCGAGGCCGCAGGCCGAGGGCCGTACTCGAGACCGAGGGCACAGTTTTTTCCTATACGGACCGACCAAGGCCGGTAAATAACTTATTTATTTTTTTCCTACTTCAATTCTGTGATTTGCCGAGAAAATCTTGATATACTTGTACAGCTTTCCAAGTAATTTCTTTACGCGCCGCGTAAAGCAAAACTGACACAAAGCGTGCAAAGTAACTCGGTATTAATCTTCACAACTTTTTCATTCAGAAACAAAAAAACTTACTTTACAAAGTGAACTAATTTCTATCAGTTTATTTCTTTCGGTAGAATAAACGGCTGTTGTGTTTGTCTGCGGTGAGGATCGATAAATGTTCCAGCCTACAGCGAAGCCGTGGAAAGCTGAAGATTAACTTTAAAAACTTTTCAAATTTTTCTACAAATGGAAAGTCGAGGGTAATTCATTCATAGCAGTGCGAAAGCTTAAACTGAGCTATTCTTATTTAAAAATCATATCTTCTTGAATGAAAAATTACAGAATTTAGATAAAAGAAGGCAAAAACTGTGGAATATAAGCATACTAACCGAGCAATGTAGTGAAAGTACGAATTATCTCGTAAAATCCGATCGCGAAAATGCGTCTTACAAATTAAGCTTAACTGAAAACAAGCCAGTACAAAACTAGAATGACAAATTTAAGCAGCACTAAGTAATGAAATTTCACAGAATCTCGATTAGAAGAAAAAACAAAACCGGAAAAAAAAGAACACTTAAATCAAATGCAGTCAAAACCTTTGTAAACAAGCGCTAGATTGTCTAATCACTGATTTTTTAAGCCACAAACTGTGTCGCTTTGTAAAAAAAAACAACAACAAACGCCGAACAAACTATAAAATCAACAAATCATAAAATCCAAACTTGTACTCGCCTTTTCGAGGAATAACATTGGCCTTTAATTTTACGGCTGATTTCTCTATCCAGTTAGTTTAATCTCTTTCTTCATTGCGTCTTTTTGATACCTCGTTGAAGCGTTAAGAGCTTTAGCGTGTTTTCGGATCTTTGTCAGCCGATGTCAGCCATGCATGGTGGAACTTTGCTGGTTTTCTTCATTGTTTTCTTCATTTGTGTCGTTAAATATTTTATCTAGCTAATAAAATTCGCTTTCGCTTTGGTAGCTTTCGTCTGGGTCCATATTTGACGAGAAAATTCAATAATACCAGGGCTCACAAGCTTAAAACAACGGAGTCACAAATTATTGTGATTATGCAACTACGCAACCCGGGCGGAATCGGTGAGTGAGCGGGCAAGATCGTAAATTTCCGCCCGCTCCCGGAACCAATCATATTGCAGGATTCGCAGAACTCCGCCCGCTCGCGCTCTGAGAAAAAAATAAATCGGAAATATTCCACCTCTAATAGTTAATACTACGTAGAACAAAAAAATTGTTCTACGTAGTATCAGCCTTGCACACTACGTTTGTATTACTATTTTTAGCTGATCAGATCTTCTATAGATCCTACGTATTCCAGCAGCATTTTCGTTTGCGGTCCTTTTATTTATTTATTTATTTATTTATTTATTTATTTAATTTAATCAAGTTTCAGATTACAATTACAAAAAAAAAAAGAAATCTGAGGTAGGCTTAAAACAGAGTACAACACTCCTTAAAAATAAGCCACCTATTATTACTTTGGTCCTTGTTCTATTCTAATAGTTAGCCTGTGAAGTGCTCTACAGGATAAGGTAAATATTTTGGGCTATGGCGCTACTGGGGGTCCGTAACGTCACCCAAAATCTTCCAAAAGTAAAAACACATTACACTTATACAATACATACTTTGGCAATTTTCTTCTTGCTTGACGATTTTACGCTGGTCTTCAGCAACTGCAGGCTCAACAGGTTTGTGTCCGTATAGATACATGCTGATCTCCTCCCAAGAGAACGATGGCCTCTTTGATTCAGGCCCTAGCATTTTGAACTCCTCCAATGATGAAGGTTTACTCATGCCCTCCCTGCAATAAAGGATAGTGCGTTTAAACATCTCACTGAAGTGTAACTATTCAAATGAAGAAAAAAATACGGAATTTCTTTCTTGTCAGTTTTGCGTTTGCTTGTAAGTAAAAATTGTAGAAAATTGTCCAATTTCAACCATCTTGACATCTAACCAGGAGAGATTTGTTTTATTTGGTGCGATTAAGAGCTTTAGACCTTCATTGTTCAAACTCACTGTTTAGACAAAATCAAAACATGCCATTCAAAATGTGCTACAAGTAATAATAAAAACGAGGTTTTTTTTCTTCTTAACACTGCCAAACATGAAGCGAATATTTGCATTGCTAACCCCGAGGGATGGGATGCTAGTCCATCGCAGGGTTACCCCCGGCAATTTGTCGTGGGTATCCAATTATACATCTGGGTGGAGAGAGACAATATGGAGTAAAGTTTCTTGTCCGAGGATATAACACGAAGGCAGAGACTAGATTTCGAACCAACCTTCAGAATGAACTGAAGTCTGCATGGATCTCCAAAAGGACCTTCACGAGACGATTTTTAACGACGATTTTTGGCACATCGTTGCCGTTAAAAATTGTGTCGTGTATAACACAACACGCAAGACGATTTCTAACAAAATTTATCGCGAATAAAAACTGTAATTTATTATTGCTAATGGTTTCCCTTGGGTGGGGCAAAATAAAATGGGGGCCACGCCAGTATTCTGAGATTCTGGTAGCATTCAGGAGTCCATTCTAAATGGGAACGTGAAATGCCAAAATTAAGCTACTTTCACAGGTAATGTCAATCGAACAATTTATTTTGTCTATTTCCAACTTATATGCATGTTATTCTGAGACCGAGGGAAAGAATAAACGGATCTAGAAATTAAATTTGAAATTAACTTGGTTTTATGACTGAGTAAAAGATTCAAAAGCTGCCGTTTCGAGCGCTAGACCTTGGTCATGAAAATTGTTTTAGTCCTATTTGAATTGCTTTCCTTACACCTAAAATAGCCGAACTCCTACCAAATTAGCCTCGACACCTCTCATAATCGTTTTTTCTAGGTATAAAGAAAACAAAACCATAACCATATGAACCCAAACTATTTTTTTTTGTAATCGAATTGGTACAAATGGTGTACTCGCTTTAAGAATTTTAAAATCGCTGTGAAATTTTGTGTAGCTGTATGCATGTGGCACGTTTCCTTAAAAAAAATACCCTTAAGTACAACATAAACGGCATATATATCACATTTAATCGAAAGAAGCACACATTTGCTAAGGTATATTTAAGGTAAATGTAAAAATTATAAAAACTCTCCAATGTCACCTGTATGTCAAATCAGTAATCAAAAAAGAAAAATCTTAAATGCGTTTATTATGATGGCAAAACTTCTTTATTATGCAATAAACACTATTACCACTCGTTATTCGTTATTCTTGGTACAAATTACTTCCTATGTAATACCTAGGGACGGTATTATATTAAGTCAAATTTCTTTAACACAAAAACTATTGCAACATCACGAATCTAATTTACCACACTTAATTTCCCCCACCGTTGCTTTAGTTTCGGGGTCTTTTTGTTTCCAGATACATTCTGTAGGCTACCTATAAATTATTTAGTCCTTGGTTCTATTTTTCACCACACTGTTTGTGGAAAATTTATTATTTCAAAACATCAGTTTCATTGTTATTTCACTCCAAAATATAACCAGCATATTCTCTTAAAAACAAGGGAATTGTACTCAGTTGAAAAGACACCTTTAGTTTTCAAAAACATTTCCTTGAGTTAAAAACAATTAACAAGGTTTCGAATTAATATTGTTTTATTTGTTTTCTAACCTGCCTACAACAACACTTTATATTTCCATATTCTGCAAAACGTAAACTGCACAAAAAACGTTCTCAAAACTGCTCAAACTTGCTGCCAAGAGAAAATGATTTTTCCTTGCTGCTCAAAGTAGTTAAAATTCTGCTTAGAAAAATTATCATATTTATCAAGATTAGTGTGTTTGTTTCATTTTCTGCTTTAGTATCATTAACATATATACTTGCTGTATCGATATCAATAACATTACTAAAAACTACCAAAATAAACACACTCCCTTACCCAACGCAAAACACAACTTAAATCGAATTTTCAATTTCTGGTGCGGCGCCTCTTAAGTTTTGCTTCAAAGATTTTTCCTTGTGCATAATTGAAATATCCTCAAGCCGAACTGTCATAAAGTCTACACGTTTTGACAGAAATGTTTAATTTGTTAAGCAGGTAGTTTAACTTGGGCTGTTATCAATTATTTATGGTGGGAACATTACTGAGAAGACAAACCACCAAGGCGAAGGGAAATATCTTAAAATAAAAGCATGGTCGGTCATTGATATCGTTTGGCAGTAAAATATGAAAAGCGTTACGTTGTCAAGTTAAACACTTCTCTAAATTAGAAGGGGGTGAATTTAACACCCAGTAAAAAATGACGGAAAAGCATTTATGTCGAATTTATGAATACGTAGTGCATTTAATATGTAAATCAGTCGTTTAAGCTGGATTTGTACTGTCGCGCGATTTTTACGTGCGTGTGGATGTAAATTATTGGCTTTACGTATGTAACTAAAAAATAGAAGACCATGTATGAACGACTTGAGGCTTATACAAGGTGGTTTTAAATCTTGCTGGAGTCTGTCCATACTTGTCAGGGGCGTACGTAGCTAGGACTTTTTCAGAGGTACGCCCAATTAAATTTCAAACACCCCCTACCTCCACCCCCTCCCACCCTCAAGTCCCAAATCTTTCTTTTTTTTCGACTTTTTCAGGCACACACGTGCGTGCGTGCGTACAGGTAGCTACGCCCCTGCTTGTAAGCACTTTTCAAGTGTGTGAATTTGTAGCTTGATCTCACATAGAGACAGAAATATAATTCATCGAATTTACTTCACATTTTTCGCGATCGGTTGTATAATGGAACGCAACTTGCTTGCACACCAGTTATGTAAGATAGGTTTTAAGCAAGATATATTTGGTCATATTAACGCCGCATAAATTTAAATCGTTTAGCTGATATTAATGGTTTGTTTTCAGCAATATTGACCGTTTTGTTTTCAAAAATGTACCAATACTCACTGCAGAAAAAAAGAAAAAGGTTTAGGCCTCTTTATTTGTTCAGTGGATGGACAACATTTGCAAAATAACTTGAACCCAGTCCAAATGTGACAAATTAACGTATTTTTACAAATTACCTTGTTTATAATTTGTCATTTCGTTTTTACAGTTATTACAAAAATTGTAAACTATCGTTTGAGTGTCACCTCGCATGCAAAAATATATACATATCACGCGAATCTTTAGTCTCAATTTCCTTCTATTGAAAATGACTTAATACTCAAACAAATTGCCAAACAACTGAAAAGGGTTTAGCTCAGTTTTAAAACACGAAAACACCACGCATCTAACTATCAATGATAAACAAACTGAGGCGTATATGTGACTACCCTTAGACGAATTTATACTGAATCTACTTAATTTACATCGCCGTTGTAGATTTTTAATATCTAGGGCTGTGTTTACAATACATACAGCAGGCTATTAGTAAATTATTCATAACCAAAGGCTACTTTTTACCACCGTTTTTGAGCGCCCTATTCCCTCAAGAAAAAAAAAATTCTATCCGAATTTTCTAGAATAAAGCTGATCATATTTCGCTTAAAAGCTGCCATATACATTCGTCTGGCTTTTCCCTTCAACCAGGATCGTGTGACATTGTAAGTTCTAACTTTTGAGTCTATGGGTGAAATCCTTAACTGTGACCGTTTAAATTCAAGCTACTGAGTAGCTTATAATGCTGTCGGTTTTTCAATATTTTAGTAAACGAATTTGGAACCTTTCTGTCAATTTTGACGTATTTGTGCTGTAGTATAGTGAAATCTACTTTAAATTAGTACTAATCTGAAGTCATTATGTCGGATCGTTGAAATAAATATTATTCAAACATAACTGGTTCGGCTCAAAATCCAACTGAAACTCACGTTCTCTTCTTACAAGCTAAGGGTAAAAGATAGACCGCATGCATTGTACTTTTTAGCCTCCCCAGAAACACCGAATTAGCCTTAATAATATTCATAAACTGAATTCAACAAAGAAGTTTGTGGCTTTAATTTGTCATTTTGTTCCCCTAAAGTTAACTATCAACAATCATTTCTCATAGTTGGTTTTTATACCACTAGTATAAATACAAAATAAAAAATGTCTTACGTTTGAGATTTTGGCGTGTCCATTTCCCGTTGTTTTTCTCTCCCTGAATGCATTTTTTTGTGCATAATTGAATTAACTCGACTGGAACTGTCAGAAAATCTACAGCTTTTGACAGAAATGTTTTCCTTGTTAAGCAGGTAGTTTAACTTGTGCTTTTATCAATATTCATGATGAGAAGACTTGGATATCGACCGCCAAGGGGTGGAATAAAAGACAGTGTCGGCACTCCAGGTGAATACGGTGAAAACCGGTAAAAAATTATCTTTTTTATGGTTCGATATAAAGTTATAAGTATACACTTTGATAATAAAATTATTATTAATCTACGTTCTTCTTGCCAACAAGTCGTATACTCAAGTTTAAGTGTATATTAGCTACGCACAATAAACCAGCACGCGCACTAGCAGAATACATACAACATACTTTTTAAATTTTTTAGTGACTAAAACACCCATTGGTAGCGCGGGTGACAGTTAATAATTATAGCGATTTTCACTTTTCCTAACTGTAACAATACAACGCGCCGTTCAACTCCCAGCTAAAAAACTGGAACAAACAAAACAGAGCTGGAATCCCCTCGGGGAATATAGAAATATTTTCACTTAATTCAGTGGACATCACAAACAAATAATATTTTGAATTTCAAAACCAAGTGTAAGGATAAATAATTTGTCATAAAAGATCATAATATATCAATGGTAATACATGCTATAGAGAAATACCACTTTAACGAAAAGTTAAAATACTAGACTGTACTGCAATTTAATTATTTCACGCATATAATGGGCTGTGTGAAATTGTGAAATTGCGAGACTTAAATTATTTAACTTTTAGTTGAAATTGTGAAATGGCCAAAACTGTAGGAACCCGTAATCAAGCTTCTGCAAAAACAAGTTGTATTAATGGCAAAAAAGTAATAATTCTTTTAAAACGTTTTTATTTTTCTGTTAATGAAATAAAATAAGGCCATTTTGTCACCTTGGATCTATAATGCATAAATACAACACAAACGGCATAAGTTATGACTGTATTTTTTTAGAAACATAAATCAAAATAAAGGCTTTCGCAAAATTTGAACTGAACGAAACCTTCTAGTTTAAAACTCTTGAATTTTAATTGTTATTTATCAATACCTCAATCTACTATGTGGCTCCTTCGAGAGCAATGGCAACAAGGCCGCAGTGAAACAAAACGTTTGGTGAGCAGAACTGAAATGGTACTGCACGTGCGGGATGCATCTCAAAACAAGGGTTTCAAAAAACGTGAACTGCGAAAACGTTTTCTTAATAAATCTATAAATGAACTTAGACGCAGAATTCAGTATTAAAATGTTGCAAGACAGTTTTCTCGCTGAAAGACAAACTGGATGGATCGACCTTTATCAAATATGACTGATGGAAGACTGAAATTAACGTGCCTGATCTAAAGTCGTAATACACACTTAAAATTGTGTTTGTTGAGTTTTAATTTCCTGAATTTCTCTGGAAATTTAGTGTCTTTTAGTTATTGCGATGCCTATAGTTTCAGATAGTTTGTGTTATTAAAGTATATTAAAGTGTGTGTCTTGTTTGTTATGACTAAACACGTTTGTGTTTTCGTCAGTCAAATCTGTCGTGATTGTAAGTACCAACTGTAATTGCAGCGGTAATCGATTATTGCATATTTATTTTTTTCACACAAAGTTAGGATTTGTTTATATGTTCACAACTTGTTCCTCGATATTCAAATAAATTATTGCACTGCATTAGCGGATTGGAATGTCATTCAGTCTTTCTGTGCGATGCACAATTCTTCTTAATGTAACGGAATAAGAGTTGTCGAAGGCAACCCTTTTCTGAAAGAAGTTTAACTGAGACATTCACTCGAGTAGACATTCATTAAGTAGCTTACTGTTTTTGATAATAATTGCCAAACTACCTGCAGTGATATTGAAAACATATTAAAAACTCTGACCGTCTCTAATCTCTTAAGAAATCTACTTATAGCTTACGAACTTACAGAGGTGTTAACTGTTAATTATGTAGTTAGTTATGAAACAGTCTAAAGAAATGAATTACCAGCAATTTGACGCTGGACGTGGAAACGACCGAAGTGACGAAAAGGATTTTGCTCTAATTATTTGTGTAAGTTTGAGCAATTATACATTCAAATAAATTCTGGGAAAAGTGATAAAGACTTTACTGATAGACAGAAAAATGTCGTAAGCTGTTGCTAAATAAAATTGCTAAATATAATTATTACCCTAATAGTTTTGGATATGATGAAAAACGAAACTTCAGAATTGAAACAAACAATGTTTAAAACTCGCAGAAAAAAAATTAAATTGAATTTTATTGTTTTCGATTTTTTCTGTTTTTTTTTTACGTCTCAAAAACAATGCATTTACTGCATAACTTTTATTTTATTATTAAGCTAAAGTGCGAAATATTTCAAAATAAGAAAGAATAGTAAAAACTTACCCAAAGTATCTCTTTTGTTAAAGTTCCTTAATTCAAGAGACCCATCGCGTATATTTAACATCGCCGTGATTGAATCAACTCTGCTGAGCCGATTCTAGATGTAGTTGTATTTTAGCCAAGTTGAAACCACTAAGTTTACTAAATCATTAACTGTTATAACACCTCGGTTTTGCGTTTTGGTTTAATTTTCTATGAGGTTTGTTATGATAACGTAAAAAAAAATTCACTCCTTTGTTACCTGATAAAACAACTTAAACTGAGAAAACACGATTCTACTCGCGTTGCAGGTCGGAATATCACATTCAGATTGACTAAAAATACACGCGAAAAAATTATTTTTAAGATTGTCTTGCAAAAAATTGCCACATAACTTCGCTGAACTTAAGGATGTTTTAAGAATTGAATACTTTAATTAACCTAATTTTCGATAATTTACTAAGTTTCATTGCCCGTGTTGATTTCCAGGGTTATGTTTTAAATACATCCAGCAGGCTATCAATCAATTATTCAAGAACGAGGTATATTTTTTACCACACGATTTGGCGCCAATTCTTGTTCCAAAAAAATGTTTTCTGTCTGCATCAAAATGCACTTTTGCATAAGTTTGAGGAGTTCACATAAAAAACTAACAGAAGTTCACATATATCTTAATGACTTAGAAAGATAGGTACATCTTCGATTCATTGCCTAAAGTGTTCATTAATAAATTGGTGTTAGATCTAATGAAGCAATAGCTTTTTTGTGTTTTTCTCCAAGTATAATAAATCCTTTTTTCTAGTATTTCTTACATGACGCCATTCGAGGGCCATCTGAAGCATTATTTTCAGGAGATCGCCCCTTTAACAGTTGTCTTATTGGAGATTGATTCCGAAGCAAATAATTTCCAATGTTTTCTTTTCGGCGTAACTACGGACTATCAACATGAATATCCCATAGTCAGATTATAATCAAGATATTCACACCACTAAATATAAATACAACGCCTCAAATCAGACCTCAACCTACGTTTGAGTTTCTGCAGTGTGTTCATCTGCCTGACTTTGCCTCAAATGCTCTGCCTTGTGCATAATTGAATTATCTCCAGACAAACTGTCATAAGATCTGCACTTTTTGACAGCAATGTTGAATTTGTTAAGCAGGTAGTTTAACTTGTGTTGTTATCAATATTAATGATGAAAATTCTCGGATATAAACCGCCAAGGGCAGGGAAATAAATAGAAATAACAGCATGGTCGGATCATATTAACTTATTTAGTCCTGAGAACACGGCGATCGAAGATGGATGGAGGATTTTATTGCACTTCAACTGTCATTCGAAAACCAGTCAAACGATTTTGGGTTGTCCTCGGCCGGCTTCTCTATTCAGGTTTTACTTGCACATCGGATTCAAGTCTGGAAAGCTCGGTTTGAGATCCTGGAAATCCTTGGCCATTAAAACAGTGGCTTCGACCTCCCGGGTTTTACCAAAAACGGTTGGTGCGTGGGAAGTGTTGGGTGAAAGTGTCAAGTCATATCTAAGAAATTACCTAAATTTTAACCAACTGAGATAGGCACCCCCATTTCTGACCTGATTTAGAGATAAAGATGAAAACGTTGACAGTTTTAGCTCATTTTTAAGGACAATGCCCAAAGTATTATGACCGCGAAGATTAATTTGTCAATAACGAAGTGTCTTTTAAATACCAATTTTCTCAATAATGACGGCCACATATTTGTCTAAAGAATTTCGAATTTCTAAGAATTTCGAACTCCAGATGATTATATTTTAATTTTCGTCCGCCCGTTTACTTGACATACCATTGCTATTATGATTAAAAAAAAGTGTTATGCGTGTTAGTGTTGGACATTTCTGCTCTAGTAACAAGGAATATCGTGCTTCGACAAATGAATTATTTGGGGAAAAATTGACCACCGAAATGGTACCGACAAAATGTGTGCAGACACCAGCGTTGATGTAATTATAACAAACTCAGTTGTTTTTCACACATACTCCATTGTAACGAGGGGGGAGGGGGGGGGGGGCAAGTACAAGGGAGGGGGGGGGGGGGGAAATGATACAGACTGAGAAATAAACATGACTAAGACGAAGAGGCCTGAATGGCACTGAATGCCACAGAGCCATCCAAGCGTCAAATAAAAATGTCACAAGTCCCTCTGTACTTGAGCTTTGATAAGGTACGTGTGAGAATTAATCACCAACAAACTGACGTTTTCGTTGTTTTACTATTTTTTTAAAAAATTAACTAATGTAACACAAAGCAAAACACAATACTGATTCTAACCGCTTCCGAAGACAACTCAAAATAAGAGACTGGTAGACAATTGGGAAGGGACTGGGGAGAGCATAGGAGCAAAAAATCTCGGTCTCTAGCCCAGAGTTGGAGGCAGAGGAGGATATGTTCATTCACTGACCAATACAGTATAATAAATATGTTCTCTCTTGGAGTTATTACTAAACTATTACTAAATTACTTAGCAAAGACGGCAAAATTGCTGTCGCTTCGCACGACAAAATTTGGCAAGATTTTGATTTTTCATGTCTTCTTGCTCAAGAAGTGGCATTTTACCTTTTGGACAAGGAAATTTGTCGAAAAAAAATTGTTAAGCAACAAAACCTAGAATAACAAGTTTTCCTTGACAAGTTTCATTTAATGACCTTTAATCGTGTATACGACACAATTTGACATGTTTTCCTTAGAGAAGTCTTTTTCAGACCTGTGAAGGAAACTTGCTCTTGTGCGCGTAGCTGTTTTGTTGCAACCAAGGTATTTGTCTACACGAGCAAAATACCTTTGTAAGAATACCTTGTCAAGAAAAACTTGTTCTTCCTTACAAGACTCGTCAAGAACAACATGCCTGTGATGATCCCACGTACTGAACTGTACAAAGCATAATATGAGACGCCGACGGCATTTATTGAAGTGTCAATGTATTCAGCACGATCGAGACGGGACCGCTATTTCCACGTGGTCATTAGAGCTACGTGAAGATCTAACCGTTGGTACATATCATAGCAAAGATAGCACCTTCGTCCTCAGTTATTTTAAAACCCCGACTGTTGGTCCGGCCGGGGATCGAGCCCGCGACTTCCCGCTCAGCAGACCAGCGCTCCACCAAGTTCGCTAACTCTGTCATGGTATTCAAACCCATATTCTTCTGTATACTGGTCGAAGCAAAGAGAGACTCTTGGCGAGCTGGGCAGTTCTTATGAGTTCATATGGTTTTTGCAGTTCTAATCCAAACTTCCTTGGTAGCACGTAAATTAAATAGCAGAAGACAAGAATCGCAAAAATAGCACATTCTTGGGTCCCTTTCACCCTTTTATTCCCAGGGTGTATGGTGGTTCTCACTTTTAATCTGCGTATAAATGATGTTCAAATAAAAGCTCATGGGTAAGACATTTCTGTGGTAGTTACTGTCTTATAATTTGGAGAAAAGCAGGGATGCAGGGAGGGATGTCGCCGGGATGGCGCAGGGATGGCGCAGGGATGGCACAGGGAGGGACCTGGGGTGGCACAGGGAGGGACCAGGGGTGGTGTAGTGGTGAGAGCACTCGCCTCCCACCAATGTGCCCCGGGTTCGATTCCCGGCCCAGCGTCATTTGTGGGTTGAGTTTGTTGTTAGTTCTCATCCTTGCTCCGAGGGTTTTTTCTCCGGGTACTCAGGTTTTTCCTCCCTACTTAAAAACTAACATTTCTAAATTCCAATTCGACCGTACATTAAAGGGCCACAGATTTGTCAGTCGCATGACCATTAAATGTCACCTTCGCTAAACAAAGTTGATTTATTTTTTTTTATTTTATTTATTTACATATTTGTTTTTCAGAAATGAATTTGGATTCTCAAAGTCTGTTTAGGACTCCAGCCTAGAACAAGCCTCCGAGCCCTTCTCTCCACTGCTCTCCAGTTTAGCGATGCGAGACCCAAACTGAATCGCTCGCTTGGGCAGCTGTGATGATGACGTTAAGCCAAGCAACCTGGCCGCTTGACGCAGCAGCACTTTCTCCCCAGTCCCCCTCGGCAGACCTGGGTCCGACTGAAATTGAAGAAGAGTTTGTCAATTATGCGCATCAAATTATGGCCTTGTTCAAACTTCAACAGTAATGTCGGTATTATAACCGAAATCACTACAGTGTTTGTTGTGATCATTTTTAAGCCTATTGTAATTGTGTGATTCCACCATATTCGATTTTAGTGAATAATACGATGATGACAGTTCCGTTAAGCACACTAAATCAAGGTTTTGGGGTGTAAAACGAACTGCTTGTTTCGTAAATCAACTTAATGGCATATAAGCAAGCATCAGGCATTTTAAAATTGGCCGAACATCGGCCATTTTGGATTTTCCCTGAGACACAATTCGTTAGCATACATGACGTGTTAAAAGAAGTCTTGGGGTTTGCAATGCATTGTAGAGCGATTTCAAATCACACGGCCTTTCAATAAAAAAAAAGAAAGGCAATCAAGTGGATAAGAATTCATCATCTTTCCTTTGTTCACTTTCATGAATATTGGATTTTATGCCGATGAGCGCATGTGTTTTTGGAACTCCGATAACGGCTATATTCTGAATTTTCTCGAATCGTTTGGTCGGACAATGTCCAATGACCAACTATTGTTTCCAGCACTCGAATGCTGCGGTAATTAGAAATAATCCCCGGATCCACAATTGAAAATTGAAAATTGAGACTTCATATGCGCGAATTTCGGCGTTTGCGGCCCTATGTTAAACATTCGGATGCAATCACAAAAATCTGTCAGTTCACCTTAATCCACACCGGTAGACTGTTTAAAAACGAGACAACCTCTTCATCGAGAAAAGGGAACCGCGCCTCTCTTCCATGGTCCGATATGCATCTGAAACACATTAAAAACCGCCAGTTTAGGATCAACTTTAAATGGCGGAATGAACTAATTACAGCTCCAGCAGAAACGTGCAACAGGTGCCACGCGCGCAAAAATTTGCAACCACTGCCATATGCGCGTAAACGTGCAACCGATGCTAAGCTCAGGAAAACGTGCAACCGATGCCAAACGCGCGAAAACTTGCAACCGGTGCCAGGCGCGGGAAAACGTGCAACCGGTGCCAGTTTATGGCAACGCCTCTGAAAATTTGATATGTTAGCATAACTTTATGGCAAAACAAAAAGGGTTTTCTATATACAAAACTGAGCTCAGGATTCAGGTGTACTTTTGACAGTCCACAGAAATCCACGCCATAAGAAACAGCATGGTTGCTCTGCGGAACTGTTTTACAAAACGCCTTTTGGTAATTTCTGCTTGTTTCTAACTCGGGAGCTCTTGGAAGTTAAAACGCGTTTTGAGCTTAAAACGCGTTTTGAGCTTAAAACGCGTGTATGAACTAAGAACTAACCTGTCATCGCGTCCGAGGTTACGTTTTGATATTCGTTTCACTTCCATTTCCATCTCGTCCATTAAACCCGACCACCCTTCGTTACTGAAAAATAAAGGAAGAACAACGACAATAATGGATTTCTCGATAGCATTTTCTTCCTTGTGTATCTAGACGCGTGTTTCATTCACTAAATCATTCAAAGAAAAAAGATGGACTATTAGTAATGGAGGAGAGCAGGGGTGGTGTAGTGGTGAGAGCACTCGCCTCCCACCAATGTGGCCCGGGTTCGATTCTCGGACCCGCCGTCATATGTGGGTTGAGTTTGTTGTTGGTTCTCTCCTTGCTCCGAGAGGTTTTTCTCCGGGTACTCCGGTTTTCCCCTCTCCTCAAAAACCAACATTCTAAATTCCAATTCGATCTGGAACGCACGTACACCTTGAAACGAGCTCCTGAGCTCTTAGGTGTTACGTGGGTAAATAAATTTCGTTTCGTTTTTTTTTTTTTTTAGAGGCGGTGATCTAGCCGTTTGTACGCCAGACAGTTGGTGGTTCGTGTTGTTTCCTTAGGCAAGAAACGTAATTCCAAATTTCGGAAATTTCTGAAACCAATCTTGAATCATCGTAAAATGGTTTCGGAAATTTCTGAAACCAAACATAATGCAAATTGTAAACCAATCCAGAAACTGTCTCGGACATTTCCCTTTCGTCTAAAAAATAGGAGAATTATGTTATTTCAGCCGGCAGGGCATTTTTCCGTCAAAGAAGACCTGTTTTACAGTAATATCAGCCGGAATTTAAAATTTCTTCAAAGAATGAGCAATTATATATTGTTATTCAGCTACTTTGGAATATGCCCCAACACTTTGGAACGTGTTATTGTCTCTCTCCACCCAGGTGTATAAATGAGTACCGGCGATATAATCATGGGGGTATTAACCCTGCGTTGGACTAGCATTTCATCCGGAGGGAGGGGTTTGGGGGTGTAATAATACTCTCGGTCGCTTAACTCTAGAGGAACCTGGTTTTACTTGAGTGCTAGAACTAGTAATAGTACTCAATGAATGAATCAATGAATATGGCACACAGTGCCCTACCAAACAATTACAATAATCTAACATCGCAAAGTTGGGAATGTAAGGTTTGGACTTTCGCGTTCTCTTGCGTGTTTGCTTCTCGCTCGACGGACTGTTTATCATCTTGAACAAATATGCTGTTTACGAAAATTGATAAAGAAACAGTACAAAACATGCACTGCAGTCACTCATTTGACCGTACCTCAACTCTCTATAAGACGAACACCCAACTAAGACGGACACCTCGCTAAGATGGACACTTAAAGCTGGTCTCTACCGCACTTTAGTCACTCATTTCACCGTAGCTGAACTCTCAATAAGACGAACACCCATCTAAGATGGACACCTCGCTAAGATGAATACTTAAAGCTGGTCTCTACCGCACTTTAGTCACTCATTTGACCGCAGCTGAACTTTATGTAAGACGAACACACATCTAAGATGGACACCTCACTAAGACGGCACTTAAAGTTGGTCTCATCCACACTTCAGTCACTCATTTTATTGATCTCCAAAAGACGGAAGCCTCTCTAAGATGGACGGGTGGTTCTTGCACCGATGGTGTCCGGTATATATTCCGAATTTATTATACCACCATAGTACACAGCCTTAAATTTGTAAAGTACAAAATTATGGAATTACATGAAGCGGGTTCTGTGCCTTGCATATCCTCCAAGCTGTTCATCAGCTCCCATCCCAACCAGTAAAACCTGTTGAAATAAAACAAGTAAGACCTGTTACAAATGAAATCCATTCATGAACGGAAAAGAGAAGAATTAACAAGTGTAAAAGGCTTTTCCGACTAAGAGCAAACTAAGTGCAGTTACGATCAGCATTGCTAAATTTTGCCCACACTACCCAGAAAGAAACACTTAACTGTGTAGACACAGGGACCTGTGGGTCAGCAAGAACCTTATAGCAAATTTATTGCAAGACTGTCATCAACTTAATTTGAATCGATGTACATAAAAGTACCTAAGTACAACACCACATGATACCAAAAACTCAAAACCACTTTGTGGAAAAAAGGGAATGTATACCCCACATGTTGAAATCAGCTGCAGTGCCGGCAACTCTGGGGGCAGAGGCACTAAAAGTAAACTTCTGAAAATTTTGGTTTTCAAGCAAGTGCTGACCAAAAATGATTCAATACGCGGACCCAGTCTTCTGGTCCGTGCGCCAGTTATACCTTAGCTTGACTTGTGTATGCATCCTCTTCCTTGCCAACCGCAACGCTATCCTCAATGCCACGTCTTACACATGAGGGACGCAAACGCCCTGTCCCCCGGGCAGCAAACCATAAGGCACAGCCAATACTATCATCTAACACCGTGTCTAGGGGGGACACCAAATGGCTAACATGGCGGGATCTGAGCAAATATAAAATGATGTTTGCTAAGTCATGTCATCACTTTTTGTCATTTGTTTTTAATTGAATTTATAGAACATTCCACTCGAAAACCTAAAACAAATGACTTTATTCAAAAGAAAAAAAATCGAAGAATGGGCAGATCATAAAAAGCTGGATTGAATCGGAGGTGGCATAATTCAGCCAGCCAGCTACATTTTTCTCTCTCATTCCAACAGTCGTTCTCCGCTTTGTACATCAACGAACAAAAATACCATGGGGAATAATCAAAAAGGAAATAAGGGTAACTGAGATTGTGGCAGATTTCGAACAACAATTTTGAAAAATTTGGGTTTAACGTTAGCGTCCTGCGCAGCGGTGATTTCTTTTGTCACGCAACACTTTTGTGGACGAGGGTTGCGTGACGAGACAAAGATTAAGTTTAAGTTTACAGTTTTGCACGCTCAACCAGTGGAATAGATCCTTTATTGCAAGACACGATCACAATCGTAGCTACCACACGACATCCATTTCATACCTCATTTCCTGTAGTTCTTCAAGAGTTACATCAACCTTCGAGTAAAGAAAAAATCGGTTAAGGATGAACAGCAAATGCCACTCAGTATCTTAAGACAAACCTAAATCCACAAAGTTTGTTCGTTCTTTGAAGTTTTGTCTCGCAACACAGGCTCAGCATTAATTATTTCTTTTGTGCTTCTACGAGGATTTCAACCGTTATCAAAATTAATGACTTAATACTTTGTAACATTGTAAATGGTTTGAACCCAGGAGTATCAGTAGTCTGTCGTTTGTGATCGTCCGGTTAAGTGTAGTTCTCAAAAGAACTGTTGTTGCTGACAATGACTACAACAACATGTCATTGTCAACAACAACAGTTCTTTTCAGAACTACACTCTCCCGGACGATCACAAACGACAGATTACTAATTTGTGAAATTCACAGCTTTTAGAAAGTTCTCGTTCACTGCATTTATGTATTTCACCAAGTCATTAATGCAAAATAAAAACAGAACACAAATGGCAATATTTAATTTTCCAGTTTTTAACTCGTAAATATGTGAAGCGTTGAACGAGTTACAACACATGGAGAAAATATGCTAAGTCCGCTGTAAATATTGAGCCCGCCATATGTAATAGTCACCTGCCTTACCCATGGGGGCGTCGTTGGAGGGAGGGGAGGGTGGGGAGTTGGACTGACGTAGCGGGTAGGGGGGTGGATGCCTAGCGGAAGAGAGGGTCCAAAGTTGGTTCATATTCACGAGTTGGCTTATTGGAGCCTTTGATTATGTTTTAGAAGCAGAAATTGGTTAGCCTGTGCTCACGCTCCTCTACCATTATCTCACTATTACGGATACCAAATCACGTTACACTGTATCACCTCAATGAAATTCCAGTTTCGTGCCGGGTTTATGCGCTGAAGTTCTTCCAAGCCTGCTATTCCAGTTATCCTGTCTGGAACGCTGAAGTTTTTCCTCACTGTCCTGGATGTTGTATTTTGCTTCGCCTTTTCTTTCTTTCCTTTCTTGGTTTGTGGAGTGCTTGTCTGCGTTTTTTGTTCAAATGCAACGTTAATAAGATCTATGGCTTCACTACAAGGAACAAATCTAAAGAAAAACAGTCGGGAATGTTAGACATCAGCATGATTTATCTATAGTTATGACAAACTGTTAAAATACTTTTTCGATTGAAGTCTTCGTTCATTTCATTCCTTCATTCTCCATCGCTTGATCGTTCATTATATTTTTGTCGATAATTCATTTGGGAGAATTTGTTCGTCCAACCTTTCTTATTTTCTCATTAGCACGACCTGTTTTAATTGTTGTCTTTATTTATTTCTTTACTCGCTTGTACCCTGTTAGTTTCTCTGTTCGCCCTCGGACATTACATAATTAGTTTTTTTTTTCAACACTGATTAAAAAAATTCACCAATAAAAAAACCTGATACATGTAAACCAATATTCTCCATGATTTTCCCTTTCTACTACCTTTTTGTCCCGCTTTTACCGTTCACACGTTAACTATAAAATCTCTTTTTTAGAAAAAAATGTCCATTGCGGGCAGGCTACGGCACATACAAATGAACAGAAAACTAACGCTAATCTCACCACACAATCTGTGCATCTTGTGCCAACTATTTCTTGTGCCATACTTATGCCAACTATTTCTTTAAACGATTTCAGATATTACAATTTTTATTGAAAATTATTTGATATCGAAATCACAGTTATACGTAATTATGCATCTTTTTTTTTTCAAACTGCCAGGAAAAACCGTCATCCGGAGCTGTAACGGACTTACTTGTCTGCTAAAGCTGCGATCATCATGGAGTCAATTCCACCCGAAAACAAAACTCCAACACGAGCGTTTTCCTCCTTTGCTTCCGGGGATGCAAATCCTTGCTCTTGCCGTGAAACACTGTTAGTTCTTGGCAAATTAAAAACTCGCTTTCGCACTGCTTCACCGAGAACAGCAATAAACTTGTCTCTAGACACTTCAAAGGGAGAATTCCACTGAGTTGTAAATATGCTACTCCGACAGCAGGCTTGTGGGATATGTTTACTATCACTGCCTTCACTTGGTGTCGGTCCATGGTGAATTGCTTCCACAAAACTAAGTCGGGAGTTTTCAGAGTCAAAATTACACTTCAAAAGATCACTGGAGTCGTTACGAGGTTGAATCTCGGAAACATTTAGTGTAGCATCTCCTGTCAACATTCGATCAGGTGAAGTAAATTCTGTGTTTGAGCCAGTGGTATAATCGTCAGACCATTCTGGTTCACAGTTATGTTCGCCATCTAAACTGTCTTTGGTTTGCAAATTATTTGGCCAAGTTATATTTTCAGCATTCTCAAGACAAGAAAACTCGTTTTCGACAGCAGGCTTTTTGTCTTCTCTCACACCACTCTCCTCGGTAGCCTTTTTGTTTTGTTCTCCAAAGTTTTCTCCCAGTGTTTCTTTCTTCGGCGGGCAAATTCTCCATCTTGTCTCTGTGATAACTTTTAAGTCTTGCTCACAAGGCATTTGTTTGTTAAATGGTAAGATAGGACAAGTTAAGAGCAAAGGGTTTTGTAAATCCCTGTTGGTGGACCTCCACTCAAATTTATTAATCCTGAAAGGCTTTTTGCTATCTTGTTCACTTGTTTTGTTCATCAAATCCACACAGTACAAGCCATCTGCAGGAATTTCTTCAAAATGCTGAAACAATAAAGAAATGAAAGTTAATTGTTGTGGTGCTGTTATGATGCTGGCGCAGTCTGCATTAATAACACCTTGTCTCAGTTCAGACGATGGGTTGTGACGTTAAGCCGTTGGCACCTTCTTATCAGTATACTAAAAATTGTAAGAACCGACACGACTGTTTGAAAAGAGTGAGGATGTAGAACACTGTGCGTGGTCTGGCCTTGCCAGTTCTTTCATGTCACTTATTTTCAGTATGGGTTGGGTGGGTAACAGTAAGATCAAAATGGACTGATAGCGGCAGTCAGAGGCGCCTTTATATGAGCTGACTTCCAATCTCACTGAGGATATTTTTAAGGACTATTTTGATTATTCTACTGTACTTTGTGTATAAGGTAAAATATACAATATTCACCAGCTTATCAGTTGCAGAAGAGTTTCTCTGTGTCACAGAGGTTACAGCTAGAACATCTTCTGAGTCTGATGGGAGATGCCATAACAAGCTACGACGCCCAAAATAATCCCTACCAAACCACAGCTTCTGTTCATTTGCCTACAAAATGGAATGCAGAAATTAAAATAACAACTACATTGTTCAGTTGATGCAAAGAATGGAGTTCCAGTGCTGTAGATGGCTTGTAGAATAAAAAGACTAGAATACTTGTTACTAACCTCTTCCCCCAATAGGATGCTACAGTGTTGGGTCACACCCCAGGGCAGTACTCAATTTACTAACCCTCCCCCCCCCCCCCCCAACAGGATGCTACAGTGTTGGGTCACACCCCAGGGCAGTACTCAATTTACTAACCCCCCCCCCCCCCCACAACAGGATGCTACAGTGTTGGGTTACACCCCAGGGCGGTACTCAATTTTAAAACTGATGGGGAATAAATCAAAGGATTATTATGCATAAAGTATGTAACAGGTGTGAGTTTACATTAATTATACAAATGAAGATGGACATTTTATACAGTATTTGCACTTAGCATACTAACATTTTCTGGGTCTTTTCAGATATGAAAAAAAAAACCCCAGGGTGTTTTAGGGGGTTCACATTATTGTTCATAATTTGGTATTTTTGGGTGTAGTTTTTTGCCCAAGGGAATTTTCGGGAATTTTGAAGCTAATTAACATAAATAAAAAGAATAATAAATCAGCTGCCATTAATTAATGAGGTCTGTATACCTGCCAGTAAACAAATGACCAAGGACCTTGAACTTTAGCCATTGTTGATAGAATGTGTCCAGAGTAAGTCACATCTGGAAGACAGCTGGACAAATGTTTCAGCAAAACCACCGAGTCATTTTCATTCTCCTTTACCTAAAAAGAGAAATGGCAACACAAAAAGTTCCTTTTACACGTACATGTCTGTTTTTATTCATTGCCAGAACCCTTATACACCAGTCTGCATTCCGTGTGAGTTACACGTCAATGAATTTGAAATTTACCAACCCCGCCCCCCCTTCCCCCCCCCCACCCCATGCGCATACCCCAGTCATTTTTTACTATTTTCTGTGACCAGGAGGTGGAGAATTTGAACTTTGCAGCATTGAAGTTTCAAATTGATCAGCGCATTATAATGAAGATTTTCGGCATGGGTTTCAAAAGGCTACGTCAACTATACTAGCATAGTAGTTATTGCAGTCTTCAGCATATTCTGGTGTATGTTCGTCGATTGATTCATTGTTTAGGATTCATAAAAATTTCTTGCTTGGCATAGATTTTGAAAGCCTTTGGCAGATCTTTGGCGTGGAATTCACACAATATGCAAACTTGCTTAAATACAAGGTGAAATAAAGATCTTATTAGTCCAATGCAAACACTTCATTTACTGATAACTCACGTGAAGTCCACCAAATATTTCTCCATTCCATAATAAGATATTCCCCCACTCATCTGTCAATGGCTGAGGAGTCTTGCTGCCTCGTAAATGAAGCACCGTACCAATGAGAGTCAAACAGGATGCACCACTATCATTTTTGATGCGAAAATCCTTTCTCCCTGTGTGATCCGGGCCTCTTCTTTCAAGATGAGGAAGTATAGAATCCGAAATAACCTAAAAGAATCGAAATTATAAGCTTTAATAATTTCTATTGAGATTTCCAGAAAGCTTAAGCTAAATTAACTTTTATAAGCTTAAAGTGTTAATTTATTTTCTTCAGAATTTATAATCAAGGGTTTTATATAAGAACATTTCAAACCTGAAAATTACTCTTTGAACTCTGATTCTCTACAAAAATACAGCAGCAAATTCCACACATTGTGGAAAATGTTAGAAACAACGATAAAGAAGCATTTCATTGGCGTCCAATGCGTCCGCCATTTTGAAAATCCATTGCTGCGCCTTTAGTGCACGGTCAGCAGTCACTTCATTAGCTCGCTCCCAGTCCTCCCTGTTGTCATTGAAAATTATTCACATTCAAGATGGCGGCCGCGAACATGACCGGTGATATGGAAGGAGATTTTGAAACGCTTGAACCCACTGTTCAGAATATCATTGATCAGAAAACTTTACGCTGGGTTTTTGTTGGTGGAAAAGGTGGTGTTGGTAAGACAACTTGTAGGTAAGAAATGTGACATTTTATTCTCGAGAAGGCTTAAAAAGTTTAGTTAAGCTTATACCGGCGTATGAATGAGTTTTGAACAGCTTATTTTTCCCGTTTAATATTAGAATAAACTTTTAAAGTTTATTTCATATTTCAAGGTGGGGGATTTTAGAGTTAGAATCATTTTTTACTATCAAAACTGAAAAGAGAACTTTTGAGAAAGTTTAATTTATAATGGGGGTAGGATTTGAAGATTTAATTAAGACTGTGAATTTAGTTCTGACTCTGTCTAGCTTTGTCTCGTTGATATTGGCCTGATAGCAAAAATTTATCGACATTGCTGGAAAAAGAGATAAGGTCTATTTGCATAAGGTTCATAAACCAGTGTTCCAGTTATTAACTTTCAAAGGCAGGGAGTCAATGAATAATTTTAAGGGTTGACATGTTGCGAGTCTCTCTAAATCTTCTTATATTAAGTTAGCAATTTGATTTATCAAGTCAGGAAGGCAGCCTTGTCAGGTTTTTGACCTGAGACCCCTCTCTTATCTGGAACACGTCAAAGCTGTATACATGTATTGTTTTCATGCTATGTTTTCATTCATCAAATTGAACAGAATTTTAATTCAAACCTTGTAGATCTCAAATCATACAAACTTTTATTTTTTTTTTTTTATGTTAGATTCTGTTTTCTCCTTCAAATTATTTTTTCTTGCCTTGTTCATGATGCAGAATTTGTATGTTTTTTTTTTCTTAGTTGTAGTATTGCGCTCCAGCTAGCCAAGACCAGAGAAAGTGTGCTTATAATTTCTACAGATCCTGCTCACAATATATCAGATGCCTTTGACCAGAAATTTAGCAATATTCCAACAAAAGTCAAAGGCTGTGCTAACCTTTTCGCCATGGTAAGTAACACCCTCCCCCCTCCCCCCCCCCCAAAAAAAAAAAAGTTACACCAAGTACTAAAATAAATCAATCAATCAATCAACTTTGTTCAACAAGGGTGATGCACAAACATGTGGCCTCAGATTCCAGATTGAATTAGAATTTGGAAATGTTATGTATCAGTCAAATACAAGATTACCTATCCCCATGGGTAGAAAAGATAACACAAGAAAAAGTGGCTTGTCCATGACCTCTTTGATCCCATTGAAGCACAACTTTAACATTAAAAACCCTGCATATTAATGAAATTACGTTGCAAACAACTTCTGCGGTCTCTGATCATCATTTCCTTGCTTCAGAATTGGCAAATGTGCCTTTCAGGTTTCAATCCTGAAAAATATTTTGCTTTATTATTAGGATTATGGGTTTTTTGTATTACTTTTTTTTTTTACAGGAAATAGATCCTAATGTTGGATTTTCGCATCTTCCTGATGATATTTTTGATGAACCAGGTAAATTCTACAATGAAAATCCAAAATGGTACCTTAGGCGTCGTTCACACTTGGTGCCCGAGCACTGTGCCCGGTGCCTGAGTACAAGGTATCGACCTTGTACCCGTGCCCGAGCACCGTGCCCAATTATTGGCACAGGCACTTGCAAAAAGCCGTGTTCACATTGGTGCCCGTCAGGCACCGTGCCCGGGCACGGTACTCGGGCACCAAGTGTGAATGACGCCTAATTCATATTCTTTTAAGTGCACACATATTGCTTTCTACTTATAACAATAAAAAAAATAAAAAGTTAGCTGATATAGGGAATAAGGCCACTTGATAAACTGTACAGTCACCAACAAACATGTAACACCTTTCTTTATAGTACAGTTAATGATTGATAGGAGAGGGGGCGGGGGGGTCTGCCCCAGCTCAGGAAATTTTGAAACATTTTGGGCAAAACAAGTAAATTTCAGCCACGACACGTACATGTATAAATAATATTTAATATTTATAATAAAATTGTTATATACAATCATGATTTATCATACTGCTCATTTTCATCAGCATCATTATCCAATACATTCTATGTAATCATCACTGTCTTGTAGATGTCATGTCCATGGGTAAAAGTATGGTGAAAGAGCTTTTAGGAGCATTTCCTGGAATCGATGAGGCTATGAGTTTTGCAGAAGTCATGAGGTATGTCCACTTTATAAAATTACCGGTTAGCTAGAAAAGAAGACAGTCTGCAGAGCAAAGAATAATGTGATATTAATGGGGTGTGAGCATTAAGGCAGGGATCCATATTTATTTAGCTTGTTTTCAAACTTGTCAGCCGAGCAAGTGTGTTTGAGATGACATACCAGTACTTGCTTAGCCAAAATTTTACTTTGCCTGTAAAAATTGCAAATTTGTGTAAATTATGGAGATTACAAATGATTCAGTCTGTTTTGCAAATTTGAGAAACATTTGGCTTTTAATATGTGTATATGAGTCAAACCTAATACTCATTCAAAAGACAGCTTTTTGAGTTATCATACTACACATGGTCCATAGCATTAAATTTTTTATTTTAATCTCAGATGACCAGAAGACTTTGCATATGGATCATGTTTAGAGCTTAAATACACTTTTCTTATGGTTGTTTTGGCCTGCAAAATACAAAAGTTGCACAGATTTTGCAAGTATGTCTCTTTATTTAGAGCCATGCTATTACAGTATACTGTAAATAAAACTTACACATATTGTTATTTCTTAAAAAGCAGCATTATGCAAAAGGAATGCCATATAAAAAACTTGGCATGTATAAAAGTATGTGTACTTTATTATGCATGCATAGCTGTGGCTAATGCAGTAAACACTGTCATATTGCACACATTTTCGTACATTTAAGTGATACAATTAATGATCTGTACAGTAATTGAATGAGGACCGTGTCCCAAGAAGTTTTGCCGATGGAACCCCACACACTGGATTGAACAGACTATGTCATCTACAAAGGAGTTCATAGTTTTTGTCAGTGGAGGAGTGAAACACAAAATACTCTTTACGGTGGCCAGTATACATGTACCTTATCAACTCAGTTGCTAAACCAAATTTTAATGTGATGTACATTTACACTTTACAGTGTAAAAAAATGTAAAATGTTGTTTATACATGTAGTAAATGAGCACTTAGCGATGTAGCTTATTTACAGGCACACCACTCAAATATGGAAACAAATATTGTGCCAGTAAATTGAACATAAGATGTTAAAAATCCTAACTGAACGGTACTATGGAGTAGAACAAACCTGGGTTTTGCAGCAATATCATCACTGCATGAGATACTTTGTTACTGTTCTTGAAAGAATACAGGGGATGACATCTCAAAGAAGGCCTGTTTCGGGAGAAAAACAAATTCTTGCGGGAATCCGAGATTTTGCCGGACTTGGAAGACTTGGGAATTTTCAGGGAACATAGATAACGTGGTTAAAATTTCAGGATGTCTGAAATTTTGTTTGAGTAGTAGCCATATTACTCAAACAGCATTTGTTGGAGTTGTCTTCCCCCCCCCCCCCCCCCCCCCATAAACAATCATTTTCTTTCGATCATACAAGATACAATATATTATACAGTATTACAAAACATGTCTTACTTATCGATCGCCTTACTTACATTACACAAGGAATTACTATCTTTACATTAAATTACGTTACTAATATACATGTAATGATAAAATAAAGAAAAAAAGACAGAAAAAAGAAGAAGGCAGAAATGAACAAATAGAAGGGGGGGGGGGGTGGTGTAAAGAACTGTTCTACTGAATTAACAACATACATTGAAACTGAAGCAACCCCATTTTGATTTGAATTTTTAAATTGTTGGTTGTTTTGTA
This sequence comes from Cladopsammia gracilis, assembly GCA_022457155.1. NCBI lineage: Eukaryota > Metazoa > Cnidaria > Anthozoa > Scleractinia > Dendrophylliidae > Cladopsammia > Cladopsammia gracilis. The sequence continues at coordinate 1,651,560 of JAJGOT010000118.1, read as the reverse complement.
TGCAAAAAGTCTTTCAATTTCTTGGCATCATTTAATCTTTCTCAACAGGTTGGTTAACACAATGGACTTCAGTGTTGTTGTGTTTGATACAGCACCAACTGGTCACACACTAAGATTGCTGGCCTTCCCATCAATTATTGAGAAGTCTCTTGGAAAAATTTTGACCCTCAAGAACAGCATAGGACCATTTATATCACAGGTATTAACTGTTTTTATTCAATCATTGAGCATGTTGGAGACACCTAATAAAATACACTTGAACCTCCCGTAAACGACTAATGAAATGCAAAGCCAAGGTGGTCGCTTATGGAAGGTGGTCACTTGCGAGAGGTCTGACCATGTGGACCTGGGTGGACCCATGGAATTTTAAAAGAAGAAAGGTTAAATTAACTGTACATCCAAACATTTAGTAGCATTATCAGTAGACACATGCATGCTCCCCAAAGGGAGCATATTTCCTCAATTGTCTTCGTTTGGGTTATTTCTGGGCAGACATGACATGGATACAGCATGTCTTTTTCATCGTGAAGTCAGGGTTGGAAACTAATTTTGACAGACAGTGAGTACTCGCCATTTTGGTTGAGTAACTTTTCAGAACTGCACCAAACAACATACTGGAGGTCAGTGCAATTTGCACTTGCTCAAGAAGATTTAACATTAATTTTGCCTGGGCGAGTGGGCAAGTGCTAAATGCCATCCCTGTAAGTGAAAATGATCTGTTTATCATTGAACGTTATCAGTTCTCAATGATGATTGGTTTAGTTGTCTAGTATTTTTTCTTTATTGTCATAGTTTGGCTCAATGTTGGGCATGCATGACATGAATGCAGATCAGATGACAAAGAAGCTTGAGGACACATTACCCACTATACAACAAGTCAGCGAGCAGTTTAAAAACCCGGTTTGTGTCTACCTTCATTGATACTTTAAACCAAGCTAATTTTAACAAAGAAAAATTGATGTTAAATTGAATTTATTTTGCGACTCCACATGTAACAATAAAATTTGATGTTTGCAAATTGCCCAACCTCCAAAATAAGTGTTACTAAATATTATTTTGGTACCAAACTGTTTCTAGTTCATTGTCTAAGATCGTTAAAAAATTTGGACAAACTTTAACTTGAAACGAGCTGAAAGTTATAATTATTATCATTAAGTTTTATATCACAGAAACGCTTCTTTGATGTGATGTTAAATTATATGTAATGTTTACTGCATGAGCGGGAGTGTTGTATCGGCTTATACAATCACGAGCCAAAGGCGAGTGACTGTATAGTACCGATACAACACATGGTTACCCTGTATATCAGATACAACTCACTAGTGAGTTGTATCTGGAATGTAAATTAGATATACTGTATGTTGTGGTTCAAATTTTTCTTTGGTTTGAAAATTTTCAAACCAAAGAAAAATTTAAACCACAACATATACAACCACTTGTATCTGATGTACAGGGTAACCATGTGATCGATTGGAATGGCTCATTTCAATCTGTTAGTACCCTTATGAATTATTAATTAATTTTACAAAACTGGTTAAAGCGCTTCTTTAATTTTTATTTATTTTTTGTTCTCATTTCTTAAGTCTTCGTTTTAAACAACGATCTTTGTTTCATCAGTATGTTAATAGAGTTAACTTTGTTTTGTTTGTTCTAGGATCACACAACATTTGTATGTGTGTGTATAGCCGAATTTTTGTCTCTTTACGAAACAGAAAGATTGGTACAAGAACTCACAAAGTCCGAAATCGACACACATAACATAATTGTTAATCAACTGGTTTTCCCGGACAAAAAAACAGGTATGACTTTCGTGATTCAGCATCAATTTTGAACTTGGTTATTTGGTTCTGTCATGACTTTTGAGTCTGTGGTCGAAATTCTATAAAGGTTAAATGAAAGCTTTTGAGCATTACTCTCGCGTCTCCCCTGCTAGCAGAGCCCCCGTCGGTTTTGCTTTTTCAATCCTACAGGTATTTTCCTTTGGTGACGTTTATTACTCCAGCTTTTGTGTCTGTGGATGAAATCCTAAAGTGTGACCATTTGAATGAAAGCTACTGAGCAGTACTTTCCTGTGGTGCTGTTTATTATGCTGTTCAAGGTGGTTCTAACTTTTGAGTTTGTGGATGAAATCCTAAAGTGTGACCATTCAAATGAAAGCTATTGAGCAGTACTTTCCTGTAGTGCTGTTTATTACGCTGTACAAGGTGGTTCTAACTTCTGAGTCTGTAGATGAAATCCTAAAGTGTGACCATTCAAATGAAAGCTATTGAGCCGTACTTTCCTGTAGTGTTGTGGAAGGTGGTTCTAACTTTTGAGTCTGTGGATGAAATCCTTAAATGTGGAGACCATTCAAATGAAAGCTGTTGAGAAGCACTTTCCTGAATTACGCCTTCTCAGATGGTTATTTTAAAACTACTATTTCCTTCTTCTCTTCGTTCGTTTCGTTTCCTTTTATGAGTATCTGTTGTTCCAACATGTATATCGGCTTTCCGACACCAATTTGAATGTATTACATTTTACAGTATGACTGACCGTCAGACAACATGGTTTTGTTTTACTTTTTGTAGGCGCGGCGTGTGCTTTATGTGAAGCAAGGGCAAGAGTTCAGACAAAATATCTTGAACAGGTGATGAACAATTTGAAAGTCTTATAATAAAGGGGCGTAGTTGACTATATGGTCCCCAACATGTAAAATTAGATGGTAAAAGTTTGGTGTGTCAAAAGTTAAACTGCATTTGTATCGCTATGACTATGAAGACTTTATTTTGAATTATTTTTCCCAAGTAACACCCGCCGTATGTTTGTCGAAAACCAAATGAAGATCAGCGTCAAACACACACAAACGAATAGCGAAAAGAGCACGAGATAAGACAAGCTAAATTCATAGGAAAGGCGTTCCAGTTCAGATAGAGGAAAGAAAATTCACGCCGAGTGTTTTACTTCTCCAATTCGGTCAATTCACGTTTTCGTTGTTCAGAGCGGAGACTTGACATATTTGAGAAAACAGCTTGGGAAAGTTTAGAGGAATTCATAAATAACTGTTATGGAAACACAATAAGTCCAAGCTCTTGCTTGTTTCTTCCAGATCTGCGTCTTTTTCCCCCGAAAGTTATTTTCACGGTTCATGTTGTAACTTGTTGAATGAGTAGAAAATACATTCAACATTTTAAAAAGGATTTTTTAAAGGATTGACTGCAGTCATTTAACAAGTTCACACTAGAGCGAAACTTGTTCAGTCTGATCACAAATGAAACATGTTTCACAATGAAAAGTGTTCACATCAGGCGGCGCATTGCGTGAATCATGATCGTAACATGTTTATTCTGAGCATGATTGAAACTAACTCAAGAGGTACCGAGTTTCGATCTTAGCCAGACGAAACACGTTACAACCAGTTGCGAAAATGTCGAGACACTTGACCAGGAAAACACTCTTTCTTAGTAAACATCCCATAAAATCACACATCTCAAAGTTTAAACAACTCCCCCCTCCCTCCCCTATTTTCAATGTTGTTCCTCGAAAATTTCAGCATGATCTGCTATTGTGACCAACTTTGAGAAGGGAGAGCGAGGGGTCTGAAACATACGACCTTATAAGTACCCTTGACGTCCAAATTAGGTACAATGTCTCAAGTCTTTTTGCAACTGGTTGTAGCTTGTTGTCTCTTTCTAAAACGCTGCAATACCCTTCGTTCCCGACGGGCTTGACAAGTGTGATTAAACCACAAACTTAATCATGCAATAGCAAATTTGGGTTCTTTTAATTCTCGGTTCATGTATAACAATAAAGATTTTATGCGAGTTTTATTATGATCAGTATGCATTTTCGTAAAACTGCATAAATTATCGAAGAAGGCGTGAAACGTGTTTTGAAATTAACAACGTAATGTGAACAAAGCAATTGCAAACATTTTTTATGGGAAATGTGTTTTGTTGAAAACTATTTTCTATAAACATGTTTTGGTGCTGATGTGAACACGGCAACAGACTGCACTTCATTTAAGTAACAATCCGTGTAAGAATCCACGGAATGCAGAAAGGTGTGAATTGTGCTATTGTTGAAACCGTCCACCTCATTGGCTAAAACATGAAAATCGACCATAACTTCATTAGGCAGCGCATTTATTTATTTCTAGTTTACTAATTGATTCCCTTTTAGTGAAAACTATTGTGATTTTTAATGCAACAAAAATTCTATGTGGGGATGGAAAATTAGAAGTCTTTCTTGGCCATTGTTTTGGAGTCTCACGATTGGATGAAATCTTGTAACACAAAAGAAACATCGCTTTAAAATAAAGTTTCAGTTAATTTTATTTCAAAATCATGTTGTCCATGGGTTGACGTATTCTCAGTACGAAAATCTAAACATTCTTATGTGGGGAAAGCGAAATGTATCGGAACAATAGAGAATTGCCTACTTCTTACTCGGATTGTTACTTAACAATACTGATTTGTTTGTTTATTTTTTTTCAGATTCAAGATTTGTACGAAGACTTCCACGTTGTTCGTCTCCCACTTTTATCCCACGAGGTTCGTGGACAGCAGAAAATCGAACAGTTTTCCAAACATTTGATTACGCCATACTCAGAATAGAAATTTAATACAAATATAATGCAAAAGGTGTATAATACATTATCCGGCTTTTTTAATGCCATTTTATGCTAAAGATAACTACGAGAAAATGAACATCAAATTCTGAAATTTCAATCAAAGTATCAACGTTTTTCTTCCTTTTTTTTTACTCTTTTTTTTAAATTTCAATAGAGAACAAGTACATTTTCCGTTTGCAGTTTACGCTATGCTTAATGTCTCTAATATCGGCAATCAACCTGTCTTTCGTGAGTCCGTGGTCCTTCGCTGCTGGGATGTTTTAAACCGGACTCCCTCGAACGGCTGGAAATCTAGACTCAGGGATACTACGTCCAACCCGGGGGGGTGGGGGGGGGGGGGGGGGTTGGTATATATGGTACTATAATAATAATAATTATAATAATAATTTATTTCTATTGCGCAAAATCACTACTTGTCCTAAGCGCTTTACAAGGTATAATATTACAATTACTTAACATATATAAACAATCCTGGACTAGCTAAGTTATATTACTACCATATATGAGCTATGTACGTATATAGGTATGTGCTGCTGTGAAGGGTATGGTTTTCAGGCAGTTTAGTCTGGGATAGAGTATAGCAATAGGCTTGCTGGCAAATGGCATTTAAAAATCGGGACGGCGGGCAGTACGGCATTTTTACTGACCCCTGTTAACTAATAACTGTGATAGTAAACGAGTTTCTGGAAAATAGCGAGTCTAGGCGGTTTTTGATTTTTGGCGCTCTTGGATTGCAATATCATTGAAAACTTTTTTTTTTTTAATAATCCTTTCGCCTTCAGGCTTGAATATTTATTTACATGGAGTGAAAGAAAGTATTGTATTTATTTCGATTTTGATAAAAGGAACGATTCAAGTGATAATTGATACAAGGAAGGTAATATGAGAGAAATTCTAAAATAAAATAGAATAGGGTAAAAGCTTCGATTCCCTTAACTTCCATTACAAATGTTGTGTACAATAGGCCATTTGCACGATGGCGTCATTTAACTACAACTACCAGAATTCATTTCGTTTTTCCTTTCTTATTTAAATTTTGCAATCCCAGTGCGGTTTAAATAACAATAGCCCTAATTTGCACTACAAAACAAAAAACTGAAGGATTGTGGTAGTTGTAGTTATATGACGCCATCGTGCAAATGGCCTATTTCATGCCAATAAACTTTTAAAACATGGCGGTGGAGCTTCTTGTGAGCAGCATATATTATTTTCGCCATGACTTTGTTCTGAAGAACACGACAGAGCTGGATTTATAATTATAAAAAAATATGTTTCTCTTTACGTACTTTTTTTAATAATTTTTGTTTGGATCTTGTTTATGAAAACAAACTTATTTGACATATTAATGAAAAACCAAGAATAGCAATACCATGGAGTGTATTACCCTGTTCATATTCACACTGAAATATTCCCAAGAAATTAACAACACAAAACGGAAAGACAGCATATGGGTTTATTAACATGATCAGTAAATATATTCCAATGGAAAACACAACGACACCCACTCCATTAATCTTTGAGGAATAAACTGGCAAAAACAAAACACGTTTACCGCCTCGGGCACTGCATCGCAAATCTCCTCGCTCGAGGTCAGTAACTACACAGTTAAGGCGGATTTGTCCATCGCAGTCTTTAGTTTTACTTGAAACTAGTGACCCCTCAAGGAGACCACTAAAGTGTAATCATGTCGTGTGTAAACGAGGAAAAAACTTTAAAACATACATTCTTAAAACCGTGGTTTTAAAAAGTTGTTAATGTGACGCATAAATAACCAAATCTGCGCGTATGGAACAACACTTTCCTTTAAATCATGGTCAAATCTGCAGTTCTCTGCATCATTATCCGGAATATTTTACACACAGGAACTCGATAGGATATGCCAGTAAGAGCCTTCTGCGAAAATGTTCTTGTCTCGTCATAAACTCCATAAGATTGCGTGACAAACCCAAAGCAAATACAGTCACGTTTATTCCAAATCTTTGGGTGTCCCTGTCATGACGCCGCTTTCAATTTCGGCATTCAGTTCATTTACCACAGTCATGTGGTCAAATTTGTCTGGGAATATGTTGAACGTTTTGAGGATTTCTTCTCTGTGGCTGCTTTCTGAAGCGTAGTACATCTGAACTTGATAAGCCAGCCACTGCGCATCCAAAACACTCTGCAAACAAGGTGTCAGAAGTGGGATACGTTATGTACAGTAAAATCAATGTTCACCGACCCGACCCTCTCCTAGGCGTTTTACTCTGCCGACCTCTCACCCCCTGCGTCCAACTCCCCACCCTCCCCTCCCTCCAACGCCGTCCCCATGGGTAAGGCAAGTGACCATTACATATCGCGGGCTCAACGTTTACAGTCACGAGAAGAATTGTTGTAGCTGACACTGAATGATGTTTCGACAACGTGAGCTGAAGACATCTTCACACTCATGTCTTCCTCGCACTAACTAAGGTCGCAAAAGTCGGGCAGTGGATGTTATAACCATTTACAATAGGCTGCGCAGCATGCGTGTCATTTCCATTTTCTAACCAATTTCAGGCCTCCCGCCAATTGTGACTCGTTTCCAGGAGATCCGTCCACGTTCCGTCGACATTCCGAGTAAATTGCGGCGAATGGAGCACGACAAATCTTCCTGTAGTCTACTGGGGATTTTACGTCCCATTTGAAGAAGCAGTGGACCAACAGGTTTTCCCGCGTACATGAGTCCCACGCGAGCGGCGAGTTACGAGTCGCACGACACTCGCGGGAAACTTAGCAGGCTACCAGTGTTACTTAGGCCCGGTTCAAACGTCGAACTTCACATGTGCCGAACCTAATGCAAATGAGAAAAATCTATTGTTCTTGTTCATTTGCATTAGATTCGGCACATGTGAAGTTCGACGTTTGAACCGAACCGGGCCTAACAAGACTACCCTGACCCGAAGCTCGCTATCAAGCTCACTATCAGATAACCGGGATGCGACCCTTGCTTTATGAGAGGTATTGTACAAAGATTCGATAAAGGTTTGCATGGGAACGCAATGGTTTTGTTTCAAAACTTTAAATTTTGAATGTTTTGGGAATTAAATTGACTTACCCTGTTGCTGTGTTGTATTGTTTGTTGTTTGCCTGCTCCTCGGGTGGAATCTTTGTAACACAATACTGCTCTCAAAGCAAGGGTCACGTCCTGGTTTCAAACTATTTAGTGAGTATTAAACTAGAGAGAGAGTTTTTCGGCAACTTAAATGCTGTCCATGAATTTCTTGTAATTCACTTTGCATTGTGCAGGAGTTTTTCGTCTGCAAAATTTTTGCAGGAATTTTTTGTGTATTTTGGATATTTTCCCAACTGTGATATAAATTATTCACTTACCATTGCGTTTGTATCTACTTCCCCAACCATCAGCACTATTCCTGAAAAATAACATAACGAAGACAGGATCAAAGACTATACAGCAATAGTTTACAATTGACCATCTGTCCATGTGGCTTGGTAGCTGAGTGGATAGAGCATTGCACCAGTATCTCAAGGTCATGGGTTCGAATCCCGTTCAAGCCTGAATTTTTTTCAGGTTGCTTTTTCAACTGCTTAAGTTGAGAGCATACTGCGAGGATCACAAATTTCACTCATGTTTATCCGCAGTTCACGTATAATTTTATATGGTTTTCAAATTCAGAACTTCCGCTAAGTAACCAATGCTGGACAGTGGACAGTAGACAGTAGACACAGAAAACAACCTGGACATCCTATCGGGGTTTCAATACTTTCCAAACTTTACAGTATCACTGTAGTAAATGCCGAAAATAAATTAAAAAGAGTTTCGGAAAACAAAAAAAACAACGATTACAAACCTTTACTTTCTCTCAGGTCTGTGAAATGTTTCATTGCCAATGACCAGGGGGCATTCTCGCCTTGTGTCTGAAGTTTAAATTATAAGATTGCAAATGCACTACATTATTATTTTTAAGTAATGATCCGCATAAGAAGGAAAGTGCTAACGGCATTGCACGATGGAATGTCAACTTTTTTCATTGTTACAACTAGTGATCTCATTGGCCTGGACTCAAAGACCGCTAAAAAGTTAGGTTTCAAGGTGCATTTTGTTTGATTTTTTAAAGGTTTCATGTAATTTAAGACCCAATCGCAAAACATGCAAATTTTTAAAGAAATTGTATTTGAGGAACTTCATCAAAGAAACAAAATTATTAGCTATTGTCTTCTGCTATTCTGATAGATTGGTTAAGCACGAACATTTCCTAAAATTTATCTGACGCAAATAGATATTTTTTATTTTTATACTGAAATATAATTATAAACCATTAGCTACTCCCCTGTTCTTGAAATCAAAGACATTCTATGTGAGAAAGAACAATGCCGCAGAACAATGAAATTTACTGTAGTTCTTATGTGGAACGTTACTTAATGACAGATTCATACTATGCATTTGTCGACTCCAGTAGTGCCAAATGAATAAATGCTGAAATTGGTTAAAATCGTTTAACTTTGTTAAACAAAGCAATGTACTAAACAAGTGCTTCAACATTTTGGATCAATGGATTCCTTAGAATTCTTTACAATGATTGTTCGAATTTTAAGGAAATTTTTAGTAGGATACTTTTCTGGGCTCAAACAGAGTAATCTGCAAACTTGAAAAAAAAAAGTCATAAATATAATTAGACCTGAGTATGTAGGTCTGTGATCTCTATGTTTGTGTAGTTTTATGAAAATACATGCCTGCACCAGGCGCTATTAAGAGGCCCTGCCAGGGTAAATTCCGACAGGCGAAATGATCCAAAAAGTAGCGACAGCACGTAAAATGAAATTGCGACAAAAGGCAATCTTTCTCGGCACAAATCCGACAGCTATATCAAAGCCGAGAATTAGCGACAAAGAACGGTGGTTTGGCATATTTTTTCACCAATTTGAGGTCCTTGAGGACCCTTGAGGTTCCCTTGAGGGTCTCTTGAGCATCGCGTTATACATCATTTACGCAACTCCAAAAGGAAAACGAACGCAAACAAACGCACAAACTCCAAACGCACCAAACGATAACTGAGCTATTGTAGAACTGTAGGCGTTTCTTTATAACGTACCATTATCCACCTTTTCTAAAATTCCGACAAACTATGTTCGTTCAATTTCCGACAGCGATGTGAAGCATTGATAAAACACCGACATGAGACATTTTAAAATTCAGACAAGCAACACGGGACCCCCCCCCCCCCCACCCCCCATGGCAGGGCCTCTATTAAGTGTGTTCAAGCGGGTTTGGGCGGTGTCTTGCGCTTTGCGCGAAATGCCCCTCTGGCCCCCATTGGCTCATAATTCGCCTGTTATGCAGGCTAACATGAAAACAAGCATGCTGCATTCATTATTTGCTCTTACCTGATAATGAAGAAGTGATGTGAAATAACACTTGTGATCTTTGAACTCGGCATACATAAATTCATAACCTTGTTCTCTGGGAAGAGGGTAGATGAACTGAAAGAGTAAACAAAAGTGAATGGTTACCATTGATGTAATCAAAAAGAACAGCTGCCATGTAGGTGTTTTGAGCTTGCAACCCTTTAAGCCACGAATGTAGCAGGGAATGGGATGGATAAGTGAGGGATGTAGCTAAGATATCCAATTGTGAAATTTGGTTCATCACAGGTGGAAAATTGAGGTAATGCAGACACAGTTTTCCAGGCGAAACAATCAAGAAAACTCAGTCTTAAGATGGTTATTTTTTTCCACCATTTGCCTATTTTTTACATCCCTGCAAGCAAACATTTCATAGGATCTAGGAGGTAAACTAGTTCAAATACCTGTTATACTGTATTAGTTCTGTCTGGGCTTACAAAACATCGTACAGCGTGTTTTATTAATATCAGATAGCTTGAAAGCAGCTAGGGATCAAGCAGTTAACTTACCAGTGGGAATTTGAGAGATTGCTCTTGTATTCTGTCATACAAGTTACTCTGCAATTCAATCAGTGCATCACTAAAAGTTATTACTTCCAAGAAGAACAGAACATAACTCATACCTGTACTTTGACCATCAAGCATGTCAAGTCATGCATCACACTCCAGCTACTCACAATAGTGCCCATGTGATGTGTACTAGTGTTAAGATGTCAGTTATAATTAATAAAGCATGACCTATACGTGTTTCAAAGAGGACATTATTTTTCAGATAATGTTTTAAGTTGAGGATTTTGTAACTGCCATTTCCTTAGATTTGACTGCTCCACTCTGGCAGTACATGTATATATGTTGTGGTTCAATTTTTTCCTTGGTTCAAATTTTATTTTCCTTTGTTTAAAACTCATTATCATACATTACCATAGCCAAAAACAAAGGAAAATAAAATTTGAACCAAGGATAAAATTGAACCACAACATATACATGTAGTTTTGTTTAAACAGCTGTTTGAACAAGGATCAACTGCGGAAATTGATTCTGCTTCCAAACATGTGGACATCATGTAAAATTTAATATAATTACCTGGTATGTTACAAATATGAACTGTGATACTATTTATTATTTTACTTTTTTACATTTTCTGAAGTAAGGATTTTCACTTAATAAGTTCTAACAAAGCCAAAAATTATTAATAGGAGAAAATTATCATAATATTACATACTGGAATAACTGCACTGATACAATCTTTGTCTTTGTGATACTCTCGCCAGATCTGAAAAAAAAAAATGACACCTCTTTGATGATAATTATTATTAAAAAATAACAATTTCGTCTTTTTTTTCCCAGGGCATCATACTACTGATGGTATGATATTTAAAATAATTATTACAGTCAAAAAAGCACTATAAACCTAACATTTAACAGAATATAATAAATCAATAATTAATAATTATTACATAACCATAAATTATTACATAACCATATTATTACATAATTATTATAATTATTATTACAAATTATTACATAACCATAAAAAAATATTTTTATTTTTAAACTATTATTCCCACCTGTCCAATTTCTTCAGCACTTTTGTCTGCAACTTTATCCAGATGCATAATGGAGTTTAGTGTCTACATAATACAAAATTAACAAAAAAGATTATCACTTTTTATTCAGGGATCCATATCTTCAGACTCATCAGTGCCCAGTTAAAATTTTGTTTACCCTAAATTATATAGAAGAATTGTGTCCTTGTGTGAACTGAGGACAAAATCTGTCACTGATCATTGATCTTTTTTCACAAAACATATTTTTGTGACTAAATGCTTCTGTTTATATTTTACCACTGTGACAGTGTTTTCATTTGTTTTCATTTAAATGTTGCTGCAGTATTAACTACATTCATGTAAATGTACAACATGGCAATTTTAATACTAGCAATAAAAAATATGGAATATACATGTACAGCAAAACTACATCATATAAAATCACTGCAGTGATTAAGGAGAGATGAGGAGGACATTCACTGATATAAAAAAAAAAAAAAATCCGCTACCACAAGTGTAGCAAAGACAAACGTATAGACATTAGACAGAAAAACTAACGCGCCACAAGGCACCTGAAGTGTGAAGGAAAGAAGACAGGATTTGCCAGAACAGCACAAGTGGAAAAAGAAGAAGAAGAGGAGAAGATGTTCACTGCAGCACCAAAAGTATGACCACTAATATGACCATATGATTGTTTGTTTTGGTGACTAGTCTGTCTGCATATAGCCTGTTCCAGGTGTTCAGATAGTGGGAAAAGCGCGAATAGTTGGGGAAAGTGCGAAGAAAAGCAAGCGAAAAGATGCGACTTCCCCAACTATTCGTGCTTTCCCCACTATCTGAACACTTGGAACAGGCTAGTCCGCATATTACTCATAGGTACATGCATCTCAAACACACATAACTTGTAAGTTGTATCTTTGAAAGATTACTCCTCCAAAGGATGACTTTTTAAGTTATAACGCTTGTCCACACTAGGACTTTATAGTCATCTCAGACAACCACATGACTGTGAATATGGAGCACAATCTGGGGGGGGACTGAATAGAAAAAGACAGAAAGACAGCACAAAAGAGAAAAACATTACATCGATCATTACAACAAACCTTCTCCCCATAGACTGGTGTTTCTCCACTGGATGATAAAGGATTGTTTCCAAGAAGTAATTTCTAAATAGAAACAAAATAAAAAGTATACAACAAACATTATCGATAGTCTTTGCTGATCACTCCTAGGGCTTGAGGGGTTGTTACACCTGTGGTCCTGGATTTTGAACATAAAATACTGGGTGCCTTATTAGAACCTTATTCAGAGGCTGCAGCAACCCTTGGTATTCTTAACTCCTTGCTTTCACTTTATGCTGCAGAAACTGGAGTACTGCAAAGGTAAACCTGTCTGATGCCAACAGCTAAACAACATTTAAACCAGAAGATAAACAAGAACCTTTTTTATTCCGATTACTAGCAAGTACAATGTACACTAGCTGGGGACATTCAGATTCCTATTCAAAAGATTCCAGAGACATTCCTACAGGCACAGTTACATATTATTACTTAATTATATTTCAAAGTATTACTTTTTTATAGTTTACCAAGTATTTTATTTAAAATGTTGACTTGGACGAGATGAATTGACTCCTGTTGAAACAGCATTTGTTGGTAGTTTAATAACTTGCTACTAGGGTATCCTGAATTTAAGTTGAACAGAAAATAGTCTGGCAACCAACTTAACAACTTCGTTTAGTCAAAGAACTGTACATGAAGCTCACATCAGCAGCCTTTCGTTGAACTATTTGTTTGAATCTTTCAGCTTCTCCCTGTGCTCTTCCATCTAAAGAGAACTTCTCCTCCACACTCTTCTCTTCTCTGTTATGTGTTGCAGAATAAAAAAATATGTGCATATGAATTGGCTATGATAAATGTATTAAGTAAGTTTATACCTCTGGATAATACTTTTCTAGATCTCTGATTGATTCCCTCCACTATGGATCTGAGCCATTATCCAAATATGGATAAAGGATGATGAATAGTTTGAACAATAATTTCATTGGTTTCAACGAGCTGTGCTGTGTGTGCATGCATGCATACAGAGACTAGAACAAATGACATTATGGGGTTAACCATGAAAACACAGGGTTTTTTCTTTTCTTTTCTTTTCTTGACTTTTCTCTTTTGTTTTTTTGTTGCAATGGGAGGGGGGAAGGGGGAGGGGGAAAGCCTGGGGGTGGGCTAACCGCCTCCTGGTTAACTCAGTTGATAGAGCACCGGTCTGCAGAGCGGGAGGTCTCGGGTTCTAGAGGGTTTGAGGATGAAGGTGCTGCCTTTGCTATGACATCGGCAAATGGTTAGACCTTCACATGGCTCGGATGACCACGTAGAAATGGCGGTCCCGTCTCCCATGGGGACGTAACCACTGAGGACGTAACAAACCCTGGCTGTGACCACCCTCAGTGTCACTTGTTCATGGGTGGGGTGGGTGAGATGAGATCAACAATGGACCAATAGCGGCTGCCTGCGGCGCCTTCATAAGCTGACGTCCGATCTCATTCTCATAAGTGTATGTAAAGCGCCATGAGACATGTGATATGTGCGCTATATAAGTCTTTGTATTGTTATTATTATTAATGACCAGTACGTTTATACCGCAAACATTTTCTAGCGTCTGTGTCTGTAGACGCTAGAAACTTCTAGTTTTTTAACTTGTCCGTCCTTTTTTATGCTTGTCCTTTTGCAACTCGCCTGCACTAAACATTGTTTGAATTAATTTAAACTACTTGCCCCTATCATTCAAATCAAATCAAATCAATTTATTTAAGTGTCAAAGTATTTAGTACGCGAGTACTAATTGTGGACACTTTCCAGATCTAAGCTTAATTAATTGGAATTTGGAAGTGTTGGTTTTTGAGGAGAGGGGAAAACCGGAGTACCCGGAAAAAAACCTCTCGGAGCAAGGAGAGAACCAACAACAAACTCAACAACAACAACAAACTCAACCCACATATGAAATTCAACTTACAATCTTCCTTCTTTTATCTCATTCCTGACCTCCTTGATTCTGTCGGCGTATTTCTCGTAAAACGGATTTGATTCAATTCCATCACTTGCTGAATAAACAGCTCTAGATGAAGACAAGAGCCTTGTTCTAGCTGGAGATGAAATTTGGACCGTAAACCATTGAGAGGAAGAGCTTATTCTCGCAATTTTTCTCAGGCAAGAACAAATTCTCACCGAGGCAGCCATGTTGGAAATTTTCTAATATGGAACCCAGATCCTCGTTGAAAGGGGAGAAGGCACTGGGGACGAGGTTGTGCACCTTGCTTTCATATCCGGGAAAGCTATCCTGCACTTAACATCCGGTTTTGAGGAAAACGGGCGTTGTTAGGATAACACGTGGCGATTTCTTTGAGAGGGCTTTCAACCTCGTTTAAATCAGTATTCCAAGGCAATTCGACAGCTGGAAGATACCCAGCTTTAATACGTTTTGGCAGTGTTAGGTCTAAACGAGATTGTTAAAATCGAAGGGTTCTTTCAGTGTCCATTGGACAACTAAGAGGCATAATATGGCAGTTGTTTCATCATCCTTCCCGTGCTTTGCTTCTATCATGTGTGACCGTATAATATTTTCATGACGGATTTTGGATGACCGTTCGAGGATGCTGTTATTATGAAGAGCACGAAAGACAATGGGGAAAACGAAAGACTAAATCAAAATGGCGATTTATTTGACAGCGCTTTTAACCTTGTTTGAATCAAGTAGGTAATTTCATGCAGAGATTTTGGGCTCAGTCATAAAATAAAATTTAGTCTTACATGACCAAGTACTACCCCAAAACCGATCCATCTCAATACTTTCACAGTTACCATGACAAATGCAAACTAAACTGAGGTGCAACACATCAGCAACGAGTAACAAAAGTTAGGGTAGGAAGGCGGAACCAAGGGGGTCAAGCCCAAATCATACCGTCCAGAAGGACGTCGGACACCTTATTGAGACTTATATAACGGAGTAACTGGTTCGGACTAAGCAACCCGAGAAGCTAGGTGGTACAGTGAGTGGTACGGTAGGAGGTCACAGGTTCAATCCTGAGTGAGGATTTTAGATTTTCTTTTTTACACTTAAAAATTTATTGAAAATAAATTTCTAAGAGTCGACATTACGTTATATAAGTCTCAATAAGGTGTCCGACGTCCTTCTGGACGGTATGATTTAGGCACAACCAACCAAGGGAGGGACGACTCGAGACATAGCTTACGTGTAACCGTACCATCCCCCCGAGAAAAAAAATGTTTTTTCTCGGGGGGATGGTACGGCTACGCGTAGGCTATTCGAAACACTGATATACGCGTGGGTACCTCGTGCGTGACCGTCACGAGTACTCGTGGAGATATGGGAATGACGGTGTCCCCTCCTTTCCATTATTCCTCCACGCCTTCTGTTTTCCAGCGATTTGGCGACGAAATGTAACCGCCAGGCCTCAAGGGAAGAGAGACTCCACCACCTTAAAGTTCTTTTTATTATAATGCAACTATAATTTTAATAAGCTACGCTCATGGGTCTTTATCTTGGGAATTTTAGGAATTTTGGGTGTTTCTTGGTGTTGCGGAAACCATTGTTGGTTAGCTTTTGTGTTGTGGTGTGTGTATTGTTCAGTGTCTTTTGTATCTTTTGTTTTACGTCATTTGGTGATCACACCATCCGCAACACCAAGAAACTACCGGAATTTTGTATTTTATTAACCAGTATCCTTTGTAAATAGTTTAACATAGCTTTTTTTTTGCCCTTTTCTATTTATAAATGTGTGTTTTATAGTGCTCCTATTGATAGCAGATGCTCTGGCTTCTGAAAGGGCCAACCTGATTTCTTTTTAAATTAAGGTGTCTATCTTCTTTCTGGATCTTTTATAACGATAACACGTGTGATGCGTTACACGTGCATTACAAGTGTGATGCGCTGCTGTTCCCGCGGGGATAAAAATTTCTGTAGATCAAGCTTATCTTTTTAAAACCTATATTTTTAGGTAGATCCATGCAAAAGAGTTACTGCGTTCCTGGAAGAACAAGCACTTTGTACTAAATATAAATTTTAAGTTGAGCGGTTTGAGGCGAGCGCAGGGCGCAAGACACTGTTTTCTTTCATGCTCACTAACTTAAAAAAATTGCACACAAAAAAAAATTGTACAAAAAAAATCGCCTGTGTAAACGGGCCTTTAGGAGACGAGCAGGCTGTTTCCAGGCATTCAGACGTACATACTGTGATATGCTAGTGTCTAATGGCTGTGTTGGGTACCAGGTGTACATTTGAACAGGCTTCCTTTAGGTGCGGTGGGGTGGGGGTGAGGGTGGGGGATTGAATTAGAACAAAATCGGCGATGGGCCGCGGGGCGGCCCGGGGAGACAGAGAAGGCGGCCCTTGCCCTCCACAGTCCGCACCTTTAACTCAACACCCCTAAAAGGAGCCTGTTCCCAGGCTACCAGGGACCAGTTGCATAAAATTTCATCAAGTGGGACGCAACTGCTGACGTCGGATGTGACGTCCAATGTGAGCTGTTAAGTCTGACGTTACGTTTTATGCAATTGGTCCCAGGAACCTCGCTCTTGAAGGAAGGATCCTGGGATCGACATTGGGTTGGCTGTTTCTCGTGTAACCACAGCCACCTGCCTTTTTAGCCCGGGCTGAGGATATGTTGGCGAATAGTGGTAAGTGTTTTGGAGGGTGAATATGGTTTCTTTTGATTTTAGCAAGCTATTGTGACCATAGGCTCCATTTCTGCCCTAACAGCGGTTGGCAATCGAGCCTGTTGTGACCACCTTAGGTTTGGACGGCTAAGCCGTTATTTGTCTCTTAGAATCTTATTGGAGGAATTTTTCATCAGATGCATCATATCACCGGTTCGAAGAAACTGTCTTTGTTGGGAATATTATATTTTTGTTTTCTGAATAAGGTGTTAATTCTCGCAGAGGCATTCATGCACTATTCCGTTGTCTAAAAGGTAGCAATTCCCCGACGCCCTAGACAACAAGAAACTTTATTTGCATCACAACAAATTGCTTCAAAACATGTTTATTGTTCTTGTTATAAATAGCGACCTTTATTGGGAAAAATGACCAACAAAAATTGTACAGGTAAAATGATACCCAAGTCAAACAGAAAAACAAAAACGAAGAAAAAACACAACAGTACAACAAAAGGAAGTTTGCTGACAGATATACAAACTAGTACACTGACATCCTAGTCTAGCATTCGCTCAGATGTATTCGTCATTTCAATGACTTTTCTGCTCAAATCATTGTTCCTTAGTAAAAGATCACTGTAAAACGTTTTAACCATCGGTTTGATATATAAAGTTTTTCTTTCACTTAAATTACATGTAATTGAAAAAGAAAGATTACTTAAGACAGAGATGGGTAAGATTTCCGTATGCGCTGTTGTTTTGCTTTAGGAGTTCTATTATTTTTTAGTTTTTAGAACGGTATGTATAATTAATGTTTGGGGTTATACGGAAATCTTTCCCAGAGATGTACAGTATGAGAAACACTTTAATAACACAAGCCAAATACTATCGTCATTTACAAGGAGATTAAATATTATTAATAAAAAATATCACATTAGAATTTTGTCTGTAAATAAAGTGGTATAAGGAACCTGGTATTCAAAATTGCAAAATACTTTTAAATAGCATTCTTTTTACTGTTTGGAGAAGTAATCTCCACTCTTCTTGCTGTCTGGAACAATCTGAAATTCAAAGAAAATTTGTTAAAAAAATGGACACATTCAAACGGATCAGAAGAAGTTTAGCTGCATGGATGTAAAAGTGATGAGAATTTTGCAAGTTTGGAATTTACGATTTTACTATTCATTTTTATGGCAAACAACTTCACCCACCCTTGTCTTGGGGTAGTGAAATCTGGGAGAATTCAATAAAAGAGAAAAACTTTGGTCAACATTTCTATCTACTGTTTATACCATTGACAAAGCAGGCTAAAACTTTACAATTTTCTTTTATTAAAATGGATCTAAAGGACAGACAACATCCACTCCCCAAAATAGAAATCTTCAAAATATTTTTTTACTTACTGTGTCATTTCCTGGTCGCCAACCCGCAGGGCAAACTGAAATAGATCAGAGAAAAGGAAAACATTATCAAAATAATAAACGACAACCAAGACAAAATCAAAAACAAAATTTGTTTTTCAATTTTGTCATGGTTGTCTTAATATCACAGAATACTATTCAACACCATCAACACCCTGGCTGGGTTCAAGGACATCACAAGTAAGAAAGCTGGTAAAATCCAAATCGTGTTTGTTAACTAACTCCAACCAATGTATTTGTTTAAAACGCTTAACTCTCCCAGGGTTCTCCCTAAATTTTAGCTCAGCAGGTAAGGGATATTTGCTAAGCAGTAAAGGGAAAACTGTGTGTCTTAAAAATTTTCCAGGGGCAAGCGGTTACGGGCGGTAATAAGTGCTGCTTCAAGCGGTAAATTTTACCGGTTACCGCCTGATAAGGAGAACCCTGCTCTCCAGAGTTACTGGAAGCTTTCTACATTACTCAGGATTGGTAATCATTTGAGCTTTTCTGATCCCAAGCATTTCCACAACCTTTTTCATGACCTTTCAAAGTTTTCTCTGACCTAAGGTCAACCACTTGTTTTTGTTTTTGAAAACTGGCAAAACAACAATGTAGGGTTTACAGTTCTGTTTTCATGCTTAATTTCTCTTCTTATTTTCTTCCACAAGGAAACAAACAGCCTAGTAATTTATTTTGAAAAATGAAATCAATGTTTCTTCCAAGAATGGAAACTTAATTTTGACAGCACAAGCCATTTGGGCAACACCAAGTCATTTTCAGATCTGCACTAAAAAATGTGAAAAACATGTACCTAATCAAGCAAGGCTGACTGTACAACTGGGTTTATGTTAGGCTGTCCAATATTTCACGAGGTACAGCCTAACCACAGGAGAGTCTTCAATGTACAATTTGTACTCTCCCAAGGAGATTCAACATTCATCTGCGAGAATGGGAGAGTGCCTATTTCCATCCCTGGACTTTCTATGACTTTCAGTGACCCACCCTTAACTTCCTCTAATACTTCCTGGGCCTGGATAATGTACTGGTATTTTTTTACAATTCCAGGACGTTACAGGTTTTCCAAGACCAACACAAACCCTGTCATTTTCTCCATTTTTCAGCTGGTTTAGTCTACAGTGGTACTGTTATGTGATTGGAAGTAAGAAACAGGATTTCAATCCAGAAGAAAATTGTCTCACTTCTCACCTTCACCGTGTTTGTCTGTGAATTGAAAAGCTTGTACCAAACGTAGAACCTCGTCAACCGACCTTCCCACTGGCAAGTCATTAACCGTGATCTGACGAAGGATTCCCTTGTCGTCAATGATAAATAAACCCCTGAATTAAACAACAAAAAATATGAAAAATAAAGAATAAATTAAATAGCCATCAAATACATGCCCTGACTGAGCCACTTGCGAGATCACTTCGAAAAAAATGGAATGCCAGTAGTCACTAAAGCCCTCAAGACAATTCAACAAGAATTTCCTACACCAAAATTCTGACCACCAATTTATCTCCAAACTGTTGTAGTCTACAAGATCCAGTGTTGAGTGCCCCTGGAACTACATCAGAGAAACTGGTACATGTAGATGTTGAACAACTCAAAGAAAAGAACACATAAGGAATGTTAAGGATGGTAACAAAAGGCTCAAATATTTGCGAGCATGCTAAGTCTAATAATCATTCAATTAATGACTTTACGAACACGCGAGTGATTGACAAAGGTGACTACCGAGTGCAAAAAACTTCAGAGCTGTGGCATACCTCCATCTCTTATGAAGCAGATAATAACTCATATCTGCTACATATGTACCTAGACAATATTCTATTCTTCTGGATCCCTTCATTTGGGATTTCTGTTGTTTTTATCTTCCAATTTTTTACTATTCATCAAAGGCTACAGATACACATGAAGGTAGCAAAAACCTCAATTTAACAGCATTTTAACCAGAGAACGTTTTTACACTTATTACTATTCAATTATTATATTTGATGGGCGACCAGTATCCATATATGATAAAAGGTGTTTATAAAAACGTTGAAGCTGATCTAGATAAAAATTATATATCGTTAAAAGACTGAATTTTCGACTGCAACTGCAGTCTTCATCAGAGTAACTAAAATATGCAGTTCGAGTGTAATATGCTAAAATTATAAGACATTATTGAAGCCCCAGGGGACAAAGTAACTTCTTAATTTAGTTTTAGCATATTACACTCGAACTGCATATTTTAGTTACTCTGATGACGACCGCAGTTGCAGTCGAAAATTCAGTCTTTTAACGATATATAATTTTTATCTAGATCAGCTTCAACGTTTTTATAAACACCTTTTATCTATTAAATTATTATTACAGTAGAATCCTGATTTTTCAAAACTCCAAGGGAAACGGAAATTGGTTTGAAAAATTGGGAGTTCGAAAAATCGAACGTGGTATTGACTGAAATCAAATCCAAGGGAAACGAGTTTTGGTTCGAATAATTGGGAGTTTGAAAAATTGAGTATTCAAAAAATTGGGATTTCACTGTATTATTATTTTAAAATTTTCCACCTGAGAGCGATCCCCTGATCTTCCAACAAAACACCATAGTCCTTGGAAATTTGCTTTGTTATATCAGAAAGAAGAGGGATTTTCATTTGTCCCAGTCCTCCCTTCTTACGTGGTACATTGGTCCTAAAGTAAAGTGCAAGCAAAAAAACTGTATAACAGGAAGTCACAAACTGCTGCAGAACACAAGCTATAGTTCACTTTTATTAATGGTTTTACAGTACTAAAAAATAGCAAGAGAAAACAGATGACTTTTCGCAGTGGCGCCACTACAGTTCCATCCGCGAAAAGATGTCTGAGAAACAAGCGCAAACTGTTGCACTTGTTTCTCAGACGTCTTTTCACAAATGGAACCAAAGTGGCACAACAGAGAAAAGTTGTCTGTTTTCTCAGGCGACTAAAAAAGTGAGGTAGATAAATAGATTAATATAAAATCACAAGTACTGGAGAAACCCTGAACAGGAACTACTTAACCCAGTCAAAAATAATAAATTACATGAAGTCAAAATTCAATTTACAGTCTGTAAAATCATCCTAAAATAAAACAAAAATCTTAATACTAATTACACCAATTTAGCTGAGGCTTAATTTATTATGTTACAGTAGCATCAGGTCAGATGTGATGTGTAAAAGAGGAACAAACATAAGCAGACTTACCATGCAAGATGTGAAAAGTGTGAATCAACAGAGCAGGCAATAACCTCGCAGTTGATGGCATTGAACTCATCGACTCTATCACTGAAGGCTATGATCTCAGTTGGGCAAACAAATGTGCTACAAACAAAAACAGGTTAATGTCAGTGATAGGATATTTTAACTCCACTACACAGCGGACATGTACAATCCATTAATTAGGTTTATTTTGGTTCACTACAATCTCGCACCAGCAGCTGGTTTGAACTACATAAGTTCAAAATGATAATTACAGCTAGATATATCCTAAACTTGCACTACACTTAATAGAGCTGAACAACCGCTCACAAACTAAACTGCAGTTAGAACAGAGGCCAGAAAAAACCTTCAAGAAACAAACCCCTGTAGGGAAAAAATAAGCAGGAAAACTGGGTAGGAACCATGGCTCAAGCTCAAAACAATACAAGCCCATCCTACGAGGCTTTACAATACAAAGCTGAGCAAAACAAAATATAAATCCTCTTAAGAATGAAAAAAAAAAAACCATTAATGAACTGGTGCAGGCCTACAATACCTCACCACGTAACAAACTATGACTTTATAGGCAGCAAGATACCCATCATGCATTGTAACAGTCAAACCCAGACCCTGCTAGCCCTGTGCAGTAGAAATATCAATTTCTGTCTAATTCGCCTTGCCATTACTCACATGGCAGAAATGACATGTACATGTACAGTCAACATTGTATGGAGGGTAAGTTTACATTTATTGTGCTTTTCAATAACCCTTTAAGCCTTAAGAGTGATCACCATCAAATTTCTCCTTGTAATATCAATGCCTTATCAATCAAAAAAGTAATGAGAATTAAGGACATGATCACACAAGATGAATTCTCTTGATATCCAAACAATTTCTCCCCATTACTTCTATAGGAAATGTAAAGGGACAAGAAATGACAATTTAAATTTTGATATTAGGGCTTAAAGGGATAACACGCAAACACTGAGGTTCAAAACTCAACCATCAGTTTCGTTTTCACTGCCGCAAATATCACAGCAGACATCTCAGGAAACAAGGATGCTTTACGCAAAATGGTCAAAAGGTCATGTTTGTGAGTTTGATTGACAGATTTCAATCCATTTTGTCAGTTTCTATTTTCAGGCAGGGCTGTCAATAAGGGCCGGTAGCCGGCCGAAACAGCCGGCTACTGACCAACCTTTGGCCGCCTACTTTCGTCTCATTTTACTGTTAATTTTGGTAAGACCCCTGGAACATTTTTACAGAACAGAATCCAGCAAGAAACCAGCTTAAAATAATAAAAAGATCCCGCAAAAGTAATTGCAAAACGTCTGAGCCAAAGTAAAGGCCACACTTCCAGAGTTTTAACGTGTTAACCTTTCGGTAGAAGTAAAAACGTCGAAGAAGATCGAAGGGTTGTTGAACGCGAACCGTATGGAACGCCTGGGACATTTTCACAAGACTAGAACCCAGGCTTTTGCATGTGCCAAGATGGCGTCCGCACCGAAGAAACCAAGGCAGACATTGCTGAGCACGTTTTTTCATTCTTCATCGAGTGAACAAAGCAAAGGTAAGGACGTTTTTATTAATTTTCGCGTGTATTACAAGCCTTTTGAAAAAACCTTGGTATTTCTGTGATTTGAACACTGAAATTCGATTGAAATCATGATAATTATGCTTAGAGCACACTTACAGATTTCTTTGAACCGGGTTATTAGTCACTACAGCAATCAACATTAAGCTTAATGTTGTACTACCTTGTATTAAACTTTTTTTTGCTCCTTTTACTGGAAATATTGAAACAATATCAAATGCCAAGCTGCTTAGTTCGTCAATTCGGGAGACAACTTTTAGACTTGTAGTATTTGCTTATTCTTCTGACAGAAAGCGAGGGTTCTGTTGATAATGCAAGTCTTCCTGTTGGATCGTTGGCGTCTGAACTGGAAGGTACTGACAGTAGTTAGTTTTTTTTTGGTGTGAGAGAATTTCAGTCACAGTTAAACAAAATCCTATCTATTGTAATTCCTTTGCGTGTTTTTTTCGAAATACTACAGGTAATGGAGGTGGATGTAATGAAAGTACACTTCAAACTGGTGAAGCCCATGTTGAAGTTGGTATGAATCATTTGTAAATATTTGCCCCAACACATAAGGTGGTAAAAAATATAACAAGAATAACTATAGCTACTTTTTTTTCTTCAGCAGCAGCCCCTGTGGACACTGTAAACAAGCCAACACATCGTTCAACTAAATCTGTTCCTACTTCTCGTGCAATTGAGCTAATAAGCCAGTATTTTCAAGAGTCACCAAAACTTCACTATTTTTATAAATGCAAAGAGGGTTGTAATAAATCATGTGATGGTCGTTTTAAGCATGAGTGGATTCTTGACAGAGGTGTTGGATATTGTGAGAAGACTGGTTTGTGGTGGCTCGTATATGAAGAAGGGAATGGTATGTTCTGCCTGCTGTGCAGAATGCACGATTGTGAAAATCCATTCAACCATCAAAAAAAGTTTAACCAGGTCCCTGCTATAAGATTTAAAAAGAGTGCACTGATTGGAAAAGATGGACACAGTGGCTCACAACAACATGAGATAGCCATTCAGAGGGAGCTCAATAAACGAGTGTCATTCTTCCACAAAGAGTTTGAAACCCAGTTGCAGACAAAAGATTCAGCATTGCACCACGCCGTCATGTCGGCATATTGGTTGGCCAAAGAAGAGATTGCTAATCGCAAGTTCACATCTTTATTGGAACTGGAAGAAATTCTTGGCGTTTCTGAAATAAAGCGTTTTGCCCACAGATCTCAGGGTTCACAACGAGAATTGTTTTTGTTGTTGGGCCAAGCTTTGAAGGATGAAATGCTAATGAGGGTAAAGAACGCAGGCAGCTATGGCCTGATGGTGGATGAAGCCACCGATGTCTCTGTGGTTGAGCAGCTGATTTCTTTTATACAGTTTGCTAACCCAGAGACAGGTGCACCAGAAGTCCATTTTCTGTCAATTCAGAATGTGCTTGAAAGCTCGACATCTGCAAATTCAGCGACCATTGTAAAACTTATCAAGGAAGAATTGTCAAACGATGGTTTGGATATCACTAAGCTCGGTAGTCTAGCCAGTGATGGGGTAAGTGTCATGACAGGCTCTCGCAATGGGGTAGCAGCCAAGCTAAGGGAAACAGTCCCAACTCTGATTAACATCCACTGTATCTGCCACCGCCTCGCCCTTGCTTGCAATGATGCAAATGACAACCTGACCCAAATATCGCAAGTAGAAACTGTCCTTCGGCAGCTCTGGAGTTTCTTTGAAAACTCAGCAGCAAGGTCAGCAGTTTATGTGCAAACTTCCTCTGAGATGAAGAAACTTGACAGCATGTCTGAAAAGAGCAAAGAAAAACTTGCAACAAAAGTACAGAAAGCATGCCGAACAAGATGGCTATCTCTGGATAAATCTGTGGAGAGTGTGTGTCGAAACTTGCCAGCCCTTCTTCAGACCTTGCGATGGTATCAGAACAAGGACTCTAACCCTACGGCTATAGGCCTCCTTAAGAAGTTGAAGAAACCTGATTTTATTGGTGTTCTGTATATCTTAAAAGGTATTCTGCCTGTGCTCTCGATTCTTAGTAAGGTGTTTCAAAAGGGGTCCATATCTTTTTCTCGTATTTCTCCTGCCATCAAAGCATCTAAAGATTCTCTAAACAAGCTTGTTCAAGAAAACATCACTGTCAAAGAGTTCCGAAAGGAGACAACAACTGGAAAACTTGCTTGCCTTGAGTTCAGTGAAGATGAGATAACAAAGACAGAGGCAAAGATGCACGAACTATGCTCCCAATATGTGACAGCCTTGACAGACAATATAGACCAACGCTTCCAGCACTCTTTGCCAGTCGTATCATCCTTCCGTATCTTTGATCCACTATCCACGCCTATTGCAAACCCTGAGTTTGTAGGATATGGACAAAAAGACATCCAAACCCTTGCAAATCACTTTTTTAGTGGAGATGAAAACAGAAGCAAACGCCTTAAACTGGAAGCTGAATGGAACAACTTCAAGTACGAGCTGTCCGACTGGAGTAAGGACTACCAGGCTATTCCTTCACCTTCTGCAACTTCCACAGAATGGGCCCTACAGAGGTTCCTAAGACGCAAAGAATCCTACAGCAGAAGTTATCCCTTGCTGTTACAAGTGGCAGAAATCTGCCTCTCTATGCCTGTTTCTAATGCATGGCCGGAAAGGGGGGCCAGTGCCCTTAAGCGCCTAAAAACACGGCTGAGAAATTCCCTGAAGAAGGAGATGCTCGAAAGTCTGCTTCATATTGCCATAAATGGGCCACCAGTAAAAGAATCTGAAGCTGTGATTAACAAGGCAGTGGAGTTATGGAAGGAGAAGAAGAAGAGGAAAAAACTGTCACGGTCTGGTCTTCAGCAACCAAATGCACAAAATGCACAAAACAACAAGGATGAAGTGGAGGAAGGAGAAGAAGAAGGAGAAGGCAGCGAAGCACAAGAAGTTGAGAGCATGCCAAGTTCAGACCAAGGGGAAAAATCCTGTTCCACCCGAGAGCAAGAAGAGGAACTTGAAGAGGAACTTGCAAAGGAACTTGATCTGTCATTGTCGTCAGACAGTGCATTTGAGTCTGATATGGACGACTAACAGTAACTTTACTTTAATTACTTCAAAACCAGGTCCCCAAAGGAACAGAGGACATGCTCAAAAGGAAAAGTGAAAACTAAAGCTAAAGGACATGTATTTTAATTTT